>PVJS01003161.1:0-77788 GCA_004027185.1 Glis glis
GCTGCTGATTCCTCTGACTCTTCACGTGCAGTTGAGACTTGGGACTGCATTGTGAGCTAATCTAATAAATCCTTTTTTCCCCCTCCCTTCCTTTCTTCATTTTGTGAATTCTGTTGATCTGACCAATACAGCCTCTTGAGACTTTACAGAATCAAGACTCTGAAGTCAGGAATAAGCCTCCAGATGCTAAGACCTGGGAACACTATACCTGTGCACCTTTAAAAGGTTTAAAAGAACCCCAAAAGACTGAATCAGGATAAATTTTATTTTTGTGCTTTTTCCTTATAACTATCTATTATCTATAATGTCTATCCAGACTAAAAGATGTCAACTTATTTGTTTACTAATTTCTACATCATTCTTCCAGGGAAAAACAAGCTTTCTCCTGGACTGAGCATAACAATATAACAGAGGTATTGATAAAGGTGCCTGTTTAATTTGTGGGCTAGTACCCATTTCCAGTTCATCTGGATTACCTTGGTAGATGTTGCCCTTTCAAAAAAAATGATTGGTTAACATCATGGTGGGATAAAATTCTCATTTGCTTGGCCAGTGTACTTTATATCGGAATGCTCTTCTGTTGTTTAAATTGCTGTTGTTGGTGACTAATATCTTGCATATTTATGCCTCTTTTCCAGAACATCAGAGGATGATAGTTCCACAGCCAATCAAAAACCCTGGCCTTCCCATGTCTCCTTTAGATTAGTTAGGATGAGACTTTCGGTCCCTGGATAGGTAGAGTCTACAGTCCTTTGTCAGCTAAGAAGAAATTACAGAAGTCAGACTTTTGCCCTTTGGCAACCCCCTTAATATTAAGGGACCAAAATCTCAGGGGGAAAAATGATGAGCTAGAATAGAAAAGATAGAAATATTAGGCAGAAAGGAGACATTGGGAAAATAGAGATTTTAAATTTTGAAAGTTTATAATCTATCTCCATCCTATAGGGTGTGTTCAGTCAGGCAGAAGCCTTAATGAGTCCACACCCTTAATCACAATGGCTCCTCTCCACACCTGAGATGCTTAATGTAAATTGGGTGGGTGAGGAGGACAAAGGTCAGATCCCACTGCCTATCTGTTGCCAGGGACACTGAGGACTAAGAGGAAGTCCTGCCCTCTACTGTGCGACCCTACCTACCCCCTCCAATAAAAGAACTGAGAAAGCACGTGGACTCTCTCTTGCTCTCCTGGATGGATGGACACGTGCAGGGAGACTCGCTCTCCCTGTCTTGAGATGACCCCCAACCTGTTATCCCCACCTTTCTTAGATGACCCCCAACCTGTATCCCCACCTTTCTTAAGTTAATTAAACCTTTGCCTTTTTCTGATTAAAAAAAGGAATTTGGAAGAATTCCATCTCTTTTCAATTTCATAGAATAGTTTGTGAAATATTCGTTTTAGTTCTTCTGTAAAGGTTTTGTAGAATTTGGCTGGAAAACCATCTGGACCTGGGCTTTTCTTTGATGGCATTCTTTTTATTGCTGTTTCTATTTCTGTGTCTGCTATTGGTTGATTCGGGTTTTCTATATCCTCTTGGTTCAATTTAGGTAGGTTGTATGTGTCTAGACATCTTTTGATTTCTTCCATCTTTTCCATTTTATTGGAATATAAGTTTTCAAAGTAGTTTCTTATGATCCTCTGGATTTCTCCACTATCTGTGGTGATGTCCCCTTTTTCATTTCTGATTCTGGTAATTTGTGTTGATTCTCTCCTTCTTTTGGTTAGGTTAGTTAGTGGTTTGTCAATCTTGTTAATCCTCTCAAAGAACCACCTTCTTGTTTTGTTGATTCTTTGTATTGTTTTTTTTTTTCTTCTCTATTTCATTAATTTCTGCTCCGATTTTGATTATCTCCTGCCTCCTACTGGCTTTGGGACCGCCCTTGTCTCTCAGGATGGCGTGGCTGGTCTAGGAGGAGCGCAGGGGCCGCCTTTGTCACGCAGAATGGCGGGGCTGGTCTAGGTGGGGTGCAGGGGGCCGCCTTTGTCGCGCAGGAGGCGTGGCTGGCCTAGGTGGAGCGCAGGGGGCCACCCTTGTCCCATGGGACAGCGCGGCTGATCTAGGTGGAGCACAGGGGCCACTCTTGTCGCGTGGGATGGCGGAGTGCAGGGGACCACCCGGATCTTGGCTGGTGTGGGGCTCTGATGCTGGGTGTTGGGGATCACGTGGGCTTATAGCGCAGTGGGAGGGAGGTGTGCGATTGTGGCGGGAGCTCGAGCTAGGGCAGTCTTTGAAGGATTTTCACGATCTGCTGTTGGGATTGCCCCACCACTCATAGAACTCTGCTCCAGTTTCTCCTCCCGATTTGATGGTGGTGCAGGGGCTATTAGCCCCAGCTGTAGGGTCCACGGTAAGATGGCTCCTTACCGATCCTGCCAACACAGGATTGCAGCTTTCTGTGGGAATCTGTAGCTGGTAGACTCTCTGTGTGGTCATACTCAGGTTCCTGGATTTGGGGTTTTGGTTCTTCTGTGGCTGTGTGATGTTGTTTAGTTCTGTGCCCCTGAGGCGATTTTGAGACAGGCTCCTTCAGGGGCTCCTATTCCGTCGCCATCTTGAATCCTCCCCCTGGGCTTCAATTCTCCTTAAAGCAGCAAAGACATCATTGATCAAGTTGAGGTACTATCTTATCACTCAAACTGGAGGAACTTGGAGACCATCTCCAAGCCATATTTCCAAATTCTTAGCATCTGCAAGGACTTCCTAGGTAAGGAAATCATGTGTTCAAAGCTTCGTCAATGCAACACATCATTATTTGGGCTTTGTTCTTCCAAAAAGCTTGCGCCAGAGCTCAGGGGCTATCAACTCAACGATGTTTGCTGATTTGGCTTTATATGGAAAAGACCTTCATAAATAATACTTACCAACTTTGTTGATCTTCTTGCATCCTAATAAATTGCATGAAGCAAGTGATGGTATCCATCGATTTGTACTTCAAGCCGTATTTCTAAAATAGTGGACCATCGCCAATTCCACCCTTACACTCCTGGATTCACCCCTGTGTCTACAGCATGTGTATTCCACTTAGCTGCTTTCGTGAGGTGAAACAAGACCATTAACTCCCCTACAACCATATCCATGATTCATATCTTGCAGAGTCTGTGCCACAACAGGCAGAAACATGAATATCACCACCCAAGGATTTGAGGCAATAACATTTATAGGCATGTGTACACTTTAAGGTAGCATAAAGCTGTGTAAGACTCTTTAAATCTCAAGATATTCGCTAAAAATGAGTTTTGCAGTCTCTTCAATAATAGCCCTCCCTGAAAATTGCCCATTGTTCCTCAGAGTTCATTTTTAGGAAGCCAAGATCTAAGACCTGATAGATTTTTTTTCTGCAATAAAGCAATACACCAGCAAATTATAGACAATAAGTCTGATTGAGCCAGTATTATTCATAAGTACATTGAGTGATAAAAAACAAAGTGTATAGAAGTGGTTGATGCTAATTGCTAACTCAGTCGATGTGCCCTGGGCGGCTTGCTGAGCACAGCACTCTGAAAGTTGGCAAGGCATTGAATGTCTCTGGGCAATGGCACTGGACGACCTGTGTTGCCTGGAGCAGGACCAACCCTCTCCTGCTGGCTCCTTGCCTGTTCAGGGCCAGGCATCCAGAGGCCAGAACTATGTGCTAACCAAGGCCTGTCATTGGAAGACCTTGCTGGATTCCACTCTAATCCATCGCAAATGAAGCCATGTATACTTTTGAACTTTTCAGCGCAACACATGGATTTGACTTTGCAGGTGACTTTGCCACATTTTGATGTTCTAGAGTGGATGTTCTTGGGTAAGGGTCCTGAAGCCTCCCATGTGCATATAGAAAGTCCTTGCATGTGTGTACATGCACATCCTCAGTCACTCTGCACTGCCACTTACAGTCAAGTTGTCAAACCCTCATATTTGTCCTACTTCATAGAATATTCCAAGCCAAGGAGTGAGTCTGAGACGGTTGTAATGACATCAAAGACTGTCACTGCATAAGGCCAGAATTTGGGCAGCCAGCTGGCCTCCACCTGCAACAGAGTCAGCCTCTCTCTGTCTCAAGAATGAATCCCCCATCAGGGAGTAGTGGTGCATGCCTATAATCCCAGTACTTGGGAGGCTGAGACAGGAGGATCGCAGGTTTGAAGCCAGCCTCAGCAACATAGCAAGACCCTGTTTCAAAACAAAAAGAATAAAAAGGGGCAGGGAGTGTAGCTCAGAGATAGAATACCTCTGGGTTCAATCCCCAGTACCACCAAAAATAAAAAGAAAAGAATGAATCCTACCTGGGCTGCTTTGTCATCTCCAAGAGAAACACAGGGAAGGAGCAGCTCTGTTCTGTTCTTTATCTGAATATCCAGTGATTCAGCCTCGTGGATCCAGTGTTGAGCCCCAGTTTTAAGCTTCATGCTGTGCTCTTCTTTGCCAGTAGAACTCATTACTCTCAGGAGAGTCAGCAGATCCCACTTCTAAGACAGGGCACGGCCAGGGTCAAGGTAGGTGGGGAACATGGTGCTGGCCTAAGGAGAAAGAATGAGAGGACCGGGGACAGCAGGAAACACTTATGGGTCTTTCAATATTTTTACAAGGGAAATTCACTGCTTTGAAATTGAAGATTAATAACTCAATGTTGCATATAGAAGTTGATTTTCATATCTGAATGAGAGCAGTAAAGAGCCAACAATCTGTTAGATTCTTAGATTGTCCCCTTGGCTGTCTTCTTTCTTGCTGAAAATGACCCTGAGATGTGCAAGGTCTCTGTGTGGAGGTGTGGAGCTGCCTTATTCAGAGGCATGACTGTATGTTCTTGCATCATTTTGGGGCATTTCTAATCCAATATTCCTGGTTTCTGAAGCCAAAATGATCCCTTTTTATTTATTTTTATTATTTATTTATTTATGTATTTATTTTTGGCACTGGGGATTGAACCCAGGGGGGTTATGCCTCCAAGATATACCCTGAATCCATTTTATTTATTTTTTTTTTGAAACAAGGTCTTTCTAAGTTGCTGAGACTGGCTTTGAACCTGTGATCCTTCTGTCTCACCCTCTCAAGTACCAGAATTATAGGCATGTGCTGCCACACCTGGCCAAAGAGATCCCTTTTTAAAAATACAAACACAAACTTGGAATAATGTTTGGTCCA
Source organism: Glis glis (assembly GCA_004027185.1). Lineage (NCBI taxonomy): Eukaryota > Metazoa > Chordata > Mammalia > Rodentia > Gliridae > Glis > Glis glis. The sequence continues at coordinate 5,127 of PVJS01003161.1, forward strand.
GTTTGCAAACTCCAGGTTACAGCCTGTCTCCAAGGCCCTGCAGGCCTGTCCCTCCCCATCTCTGCAGCCTCAGAAATTGACCTCCTTTTTCCCTCTACTTCCTGACTTCCCTGACCCTCCCTAACCCTGTAACCTGAAGATTTTTATGACCTCAAGATTGACATGCTTGCTCTGACCTCTGGCCTTTGCCGTTACTGTTCCTTGTACTTGTTACCTCTGACCATCCCACACCCCCATTGTCAAACCCTCATCTCAGGTGGTATTTCCTTCTAGATGTCTTCCCTGACCCCTCATCTACCCCATCCTAGGGAAGAATCACCATGACGCCCTGAAGGAAGCCGGGCAGTCCTGTCACATCCCACATCACTCACTGTGTATGAATTTCCTGTGGATGCTACAACACATTGCTATTAGTTTGGTGGCTTAAAACAGCACATAATTATCACCTTGAAGTTCTGACACTGGGACAAAAGGAAAAACACACTCAAAAGAAGAAGGAGAGTGCTTTTAAACACATCCCTTGCTCCAAACTGGTAACTTTTTTTTTCTTTTTTAACCCACTACACAAATTTTGTGATTTGGTAGGAAAAGCAATAAGGGCACAATCCCCCAAATATTTCTAACATGAAAAGAAATAATGTTGTAAAGAATAAGGGAATGAGTTCAGATTCTGATGTTCTACAGTAGGAAATTAGCTATTCATTCAGAGACAGAACAGATAAACTAGTGTGGTTCTTGCCTGAGGGATGTCACTAACAAGCCACCTCCATGTGTACATTGTTTTAGTCTGCTTTTCCATTGCCATGACCAAAATACCTTTGATATGAACACCATAGAGGAGGAAAAGTTTATCTGGTTCACAGTTTCAGGGGTGCAGTTCATAGTCAGCCAACTCCAAGGCAGACATCATGGCAGCACCATGTGGCAGAGAGAAGCTGAGCTCAACTCAATGGTAGCTGGTAGCCTAGTGAGCAGATGGAAGCAACCAGGGACATATATAGTCCCCAAGGCCACACCCCCAGTGACCTACCTCCTCCAGTCATGCTCCAACTTTCTAAACTACCACCCAGTAAATCCATTCAAATTATTAATCCCTTAGAAGATTTATCCACTGATGAGATCAGAGCACTAATTCAATTATCTCACCTCTGAACATTTTTGCATTGCCAATACATGAGCTTTCCCAGGGGACATAATATATTAAAACCATTGCCTACATCAAACTCAGGGTTCCATGCGCAAAGAATTTCTTAAGGAAGACAATCGTGTTGCATTCTCATCAAATCATCCACTTTGCCAACACTAGCATCCTGCCTGTAATCTAGCCCCCACCTGGAAGTCTTTGCAAGCTAAGCAGCGAGGTTTGATGAAAGCCATGCTTGCCTTGGGCCTGAAGCTGAGGTCCAGGGAGGCTTGATCTCTGTGCCCAGTGGGCAGGAAGTCAGCAACTTTAGGACTATTTATTTGTTACTTTTTCCAAGTCATATACAGATTGAACTTACAGATTCCAGGCTGAAATTTTTGAAGTCAAGAGTGACTTTCATGTGTTTGTGACAATCAGCAATTGTTTTTGGCCTAATTGACAAAAAATAAAATTAAACTATGCCCATTTATTGACTTGGAATTCTGTGTCTGTTGGCCTTTTCCTTTTCAAGTTCTCATTCTACCTGGATGGGTTCTACCATCTTGCCACATCACTCCCAGGTACATTGGTGCTCATGAATGCATCAGACCCTGCACACCACATTTGGGAATGAACCCTCCATTCCTGCGGATTCTCCCCATCTCAGTCCCACCACGACAGTGGTCATTGTTAAAATGAGGGCATCATCTTAAAATTAAAGAGGCTGCTTTAAGAGAAACTTCAAAAATGAGCTTGGTCTAATTTATTAGAGACTGCCTATCTTCATTTTCCAAAATAATACAACAAATCCACAGGACAAAGGGCATCGGCAGAATCCCTGGAGGGGACAAGGGCCGGTTTGTCACACCCCAAGTCACCAGCACGGTGAACTCCTCCTCAATTAGCATGCACACTTAAGAGGATCTTGTTATCATCATGCTGTGGCTAACCCTTTCTGCACAACAAACAGTGTGGGGGAGATTGGCCCGGAAGACTTGAGAACTGAGTCCTGGAGCACCCACTGACTGAAGGGAGGAGGGGACAACCCACTGGAGTGTGGGGCCACGAGGAACCAGGGTGAGCCTGCAAGCTCATTAGCAGCAACATTTAAAGGAAACCAGCTTGGACCCAAGCTAAGGGCAGCCGGGCAGGTGACAGTACTATGGCCTCACAGGGGGAGGGAAGTCAACTGTGGAGCAGAAATGTGACTTTCAGAGGGTTCCTGGCTAATGAGGCCCTGTGACTGCTGGAGCTCGATGTCCCTGCAGTGCTCTGTCACTTGGCCTGGTCAGGACTTAGTAGGACATGCTTCCACACATGTGCTGGCCACACATTTGGTTGGCTCTGCAATGGGAAGTGTTATTTGTAAGTTTGATGAATTTATCAAGTGTGTTGCATAATTAGAAAAGGCTCAGCAGTGTATCCTACACACTTTAGCCCCTCATTTGCACAGCTCTGCTCTCCATGCCCTGGAGTCTGAGTTCTGGCAGCACGTGCTAAGGTCAGAGTGGAGAAGCCAAGCGGGGCTCTCATGGTCAGACAGCAGCAAGGGACGGGCTGTGTGGACTCGAATTTTATGTTTTCGTTTTGAATAGACATGTTTAAAATCTCTGAAAATTAGCCCAGAGCTGTGGCTGAAACTGTGAACATGAAGATGCAGTTTCAACCTCCACAGAGAAAGCATCTGATAATGTGCAGAATGTCCAATTCATAACGTGTGTTTCTGCTGAGCTCGCGACAAGGAACCCCATAAATGCCAGCTCACCTTACCAGCACCTGGTCTCCTTATTTCTTGATGATTTCCACTTATTTTCTTAGGAAAGTTTAATTCAGATAGTCTCTAAGTTCAAAAGAGTAATAAGGCTGGGGCTGAGCAGCTCACCGCAGTCCTAACCACCCTCCCCACGTGAGCTGTGGAGTCAGAACTCAGCATCTGTTGTCACACATGGGGCCATGCGGGTCAGGGTGATGTGCGGTAAGCAAGGAGTATCAGGCAATCACAGTTGCTACTGCACCCAGCCTTCCTCCTGCATCACCACATCTGATCCTCACAAGGATCTATGAGTTACAAATGGTTGTTACCCCACTTTACAGCAGGGAAGGCAGAGGCCGTGAGAGCAGAAGTAGCTCACCCCAGGGAACACTACTGGCACGTGGCAGATGTGGGCTCTGTTGTTCACACTCTCAACCACCTGCTCTGGTGCTGCCCTAGAACAAAGTAGCTCCATCCCCCTTGCTACACATTCGCCCAGTCTCCAGGGCAGGACTCTGGTACCACTGGGCCCTCCCTCCTGGGCAGGTGTGGCTCCTTAAGAATCAAAGGTCTTCACAGGCAACTGGTTGGTGGCTGCTGAGCCCAGGGCCTTGTTCAGTGGGAATCCCAGGACTTGTGGATTCCTGCAGCTCCCTGGAAAGTGTAGAATGTGCTCACTCCTCTAGGGTCCAGGTGTAAGGCCAGGGCCCTGGTGTCTTCCCTCCTAGGAGACCTCAAACTAGTGTGATGATCACTAACATTTTGATTGCTCATCTGTGCCTAAGCCAAAGGAGGAAAGCAACTACTTCCTTTACTCCAAAGAGTGAGCGTAATAACTTCATGCCCTTCTCATGATGCCCACTTTTCTGTAAGGCGGGACTCTCAGGAGGGTAACTGTAGTCCACAGTTTGTACAGTAAGCCCACCATTCTCCTCAGGGAAAGTCCGGTTTTCCCAATATTGCGTTATCCATGGCATTTGCAAAAATATGCAAACTGTTAAAAAGTCATCATAAAAAACACTGTTCTTTATCAATACTGAAGAACAACAGGTGTGCAGGTGAAATGTAACTACGGAGGCAAGAAGCAGGCCATGAAGCCAATGCGCGTATTCCTTCCACAGTGTCCTTCACAGTCTCCCAGCCCAGGCTCCAAACATGCTCCCCAGTTTAGTAGCCTAAACTAACAATAAACTGATTTAAAAAAAGTTAATCCCCAAACATGAACTCTGACTCTGATATACAGTGAAGTTGCTTTCAACTCCATGCTTTATTGAAAGATCATCTTCCTAACATGTTGAGTCTCCTGTTCTCCGAGGATCTGCCCATGTAGCCAGGATAGAGGAATCCCTCATGGGCATGTGCTCATGGGGAAAGGGTCTCAAGAGCAGTCAGCGATCCTGAGCACAGTGCTATCTGGGGGTGGCCCCTCTGCAAGGGGCAGGCCAGAGTAGGGCTTGTCAGCCTGGCTGGATGGGCTTCCTAAAGCTGATGAGATGAGGACCAATGAGAGCAGCCAGTGTCAGAGTGGGAGGAACAGAATGTGATTCCAGAGAAGCATGTCCTTTAGCACACCCCTGGCATGCTCAGCTCTGGAGCTCAGAACCGCGCATGCAGTTGAAGGTGCTAGCAGACCTTCAAATGCAGAGAACACTGTGTTCCCTGGGACTAAGGAGATTCTCAGTGATGGGCTGTTAGTACAATAGAAAAGAAGAATGAGGGCATCAATGGTGATTGGCTGGATCGATGGCGACTGGCTGGATCAATGGTGATTGGCTGGATCGATGGCGATTGGCTGGATTGATGGCGATTGGCTTTATTCATGGCAAGTAGCTGGATCAATGGCCACTGGCTGGATCGATGGTGATTGGCTAGATCGTTGGTGATTGGCTGGATCAATGGCCACTGGCTGGATCGATAGCAACTCGCTGGATCAATGGTGATTAGCTGGACTGATGGCAAATGGATGGATCAATGGCGACTGGCTGGGCTTCATCTTCATTCCAGACACCGTCCTTAAAGCTGAGGAATCTGAGACATGAACTGCTCTCAAGAGCTTACTCATCTAGCCCAGCCAGTCAGAGGTTTCTGCAAGGAGATGACATAGAGGCTGTCCAGGTCAACAGGCCGAGCCTGCAGCAGGAGTTGCTCACTGTAGCCGGGCAGGAGGGAGGTCCACATGTGCTGGAGAAGGTGGTGGGCAGGGAGTTCGTCACCTTCAGTTCAAGTTAAAGAGAGATAGATGTGAAGCCGGCCACTGCACAAGGCTGCTCAGACTGGGGCAGCTCAGTGACAAGTCCACATCACCAAGGGGAGTTTGGGTGGGGTGGAGAATCTTTGTGCTGGCATGAAAGGACCAAGAGGTGCCCAGACATATGCTCAAGGATTACTCTTGATATGTTTTGGGGGGAGTTTCTGCGTGAGAGTCACATCTGAATTGGTAGACTGAGTCAAGCAGATGTCCCTCTGCAGTGTGGGTGGGCCTCCTCTAAACAGTTGAGGGTATGAAAAGAGAAGAACGGTCCTCTCCTTATTGACCAAGGGTCCTTCCTGCCTGACTACTCCTAAGCTAGGCACAGGCTGCTGTCCTCCTTCAGACTGGTGCTCACCACCAGCCTTCCGGGCTCTCCAAGCTCACCCTGGGGCTCCTGGGACTTGCCAGCCTCTGTGATCTTGTGAGTCAACTCCTCATAACAAACCTCTTTCTCTGTGTATATATTCAGGGGAGGGGACATGTAAGTGGTCTCTTTCCCTGGATAATTCTGAGTGACGCAGAGGATGTCTGCCCCAGTGGTCTGCAGGAACCACAAATTCACAGGGTCCTGACTATGAAGACAACCCAGTAGGTGACTTAAATCTTCACTCCTGCAACTAGCAGCCTCCTGTAACCCAAGACCTAGACCGATAGCAGAATTAGCCACATCTCTCCAAATGTCAGCTAAGTCAGGGAGTGAGGCCAATAGGAAAAGTCATAGAGGAGCCCTGAGCCTTGGAAAGGACCCAAGAACAAGGGCCCAGGGGGTCATGATCCCGCAGGTCAGGGAAGCCCGTGACTGTGCCACGCTGCGCCCTGGCTCCTCAGAGACTCGTGTGTCCCCTGCACCACCTCCATCCTCCTCCGGGACCGCATCTCACGCTGCATTTCTTAGCGAATCCTGTCAAGCTATCGTTCACCCACTAAAGTCACGTGGGCTCTGAACCAGTCCCCAAGTCGCTGTCTTGCTGCTATCGTCACTCAGTGTAAACTCTTTAACACTCGACCACTGCCGTGTTTGCTGATCACTTGTAAGTCTGGGACAGTTCACTCCCAGATAATTCCCGTACCCTGAGTCACTCTTCATATTGATCCAGCCTGTTAATGATTCTCTAAATCCCTGTCAAACACTCCTGCTGAGAAGCAGGCAGGTTTGTGAAATGACAGGCTCATTCCTAATTCTGAGTGGTGTTAATGGAGTGAGGTGGTCTTTTTAATCCAGCCAACTTGATACAGAGAGAAGAGCTGCATATACCCTATTGTCATATATAGGAGCGCAGGGGCCTTTCTCTGTGCTGATAAAGTAATGACATTTTAAGTTGATGGAGTCTTAGTAAACATGTCACTGACTGCCAGAAGGAACAGCTCAGCACTAGTCCCAGTGACGCTGAAGTTTTTGGTAAGAGCCCGATGCTCACTGGCAGTCAGAGTCTGTCTTGAGTAGATTGAACTATTCAGTTTCTGTGCAGCTGGCTGGTGAGTTTCCAAGAAGACCAGGTAGATGGCTGTGTATCTCCACAGCAGGTGGTTGACCCCCAAAACCCCTCAGCATTCTCAGGATTCTCCCTTCCAATCCTGTGGAGGGGACACCCTGGCAGGTGGAGGGAGGGCTGTGCCAGGGAGCACACAGCCACACGCATAGCGGACGTGTCTCAGAGGAGACTGCTGGAGGCTGACATGACACTGCGTGGGCCAGGCCTGCTCAGGCACTTCATGCACTGGAGAGCTGGTGCCGGTGCCCTGCCTCTGTGGATGTGTCTGGCCAGCCCTGGGTCTGGGTGGGGATGCAAGGGTGGAAAGCCCCCTGAACAACACACACTCAGCGTGGCCCCTTCACCTGCAGGTTTCAGATTCAGTGCACCATGGACCTGAGGGACAGACATGGCTCCTGATCTCCTCCTGCTAGACAGTGAGACCCCCACCCAGCTAACTCCCTAAAGATCATGCAACATGAAGGGAGGAAATGTCCAGTAGAAAGTAGATTGCAGCCAAGTCCTGCTTGCCATGTTGAATAATGCGCTTCTTTCTCACCAAAGATTAATTTTTTTAAAATCATTGCACCAGGCCCCATACCCTCTCCTGAGTGGCCTCGATTCAGCTTCCAGAAAGTCTCCTGCTTCTCCAAATCACCCAATCAAAACAGATGGCTCTCCTCCAGTCTGCTGTCCATGACCTTGAAATTACTTCACTGAGGATCGACCAGGAAATTGGCCTCCAAAACTTGTGAGGCATTTTCAGTTTGTAGATAAAAGGACTGCAGTATCTAAGCCACAGAGAAAAGGCCCTCAATTCAGGACAGAAAGAAACAAACCGCCTGGAGAGCAACCTTTAAGAGTCCAAGCATGAAAAACTGCTCATTTAAATCCAAGCGCTCCTCCTAATTTGACTCTTTTCAGCTCTCAGGCCATTACAGTGCCATGGTCACTTTAGGAAGCAGAAAATTCCTCATTCTAGACCCTTCGGGGACCCATAGAGCAGAGGCTGACTTAGTGGCTCACAACTTTGAGCTCTGACTGAACACTTTCCATACACTCCTGCAGCCACTCAAGACAGGTGAGTGGCTGGAGGAAATAAACAAAATATCCCTCCCTGGGAATCTGTCACCTCTCCACGCTGGCAGCACGAGAAGGGGCAGTCATGCCGCATACTTCACACCCAAAATTTAGCACTAGGGAGAGAAGGTGAAGTAGAAGCAAAGCCGTCCACTGCAGGGGTGTGGGAGGGGGGAGCCACTGATGGCACCGAGGGCGGAGGTCCTGATAAGGAGCTGACCACAGGTGCGCCACTACAGGAACACCTGCATGGCCCTGAAGGGACAGCTGCATTTCCAGGCAGACTCCAACAGCCACAAGAGACAGAGGGACAGGACTTTGTCACCCAAAGATCAGAGCCAGTCCTCAAAGAAGCCCAAGACTTCAGAAAATAAGTGTTCTGGTCATTTTCTCCAGCGTCTCACTGTGGAGCTCTTGGCTGGGATGGCGATCCTCCAAACCCACCGGGCGTGGAGATTGGGGGCTTTCTAATGGTGGCTGCCTCCCACCTGCCAGACACACCTTGAGGAGGCTCCACCGGGCCAGGGAGGCATCCACTTCACCTCTCATCTTGGCTGCCCAGCAAAGAAGAGCTCGGCATGAGAACGTCACCTGGGAATACCTTTATCTCCCATCGGTGCAGGTATTGGGTGTCAACGTTCACCATGGTCTCTCCCAGCCCGAGGTTGTCCTTGCTCCTCAGGAATGGTTTTATTTACAAACATCTTTTACTGGGGGGCGGGTGTCTGTGCTATGGCCGTGTGCAACAACTCGTACCACCCGTCAGATGCAACAAAAACTGAAGCTCAGACATCACCACCTGGGCTACGAGTCCACCCAGCAATGGAAACTCCATCGCCGGGTGCAAAAAGAGGGCAGACAGACGGAGATGGTTACTTTGAAATTCCATATTAATATGCAGGACTGTAAATACTAAACAATATTGATGGCTTGGATCTAAATTCAGACGTTCTTTCTAGAAATGGCAATAAATAACATGAAAACATTTTCTACCTCAGAAGCCTTATTTGTGAGGTGCATCTAAACAGATATAAATGTCATTTCGTCAAGGAGCAGGGTGCAGGGAACTCCCCCACACATGGGGCTCCTGGTAAGGTGCCAGGGGGATGCAGAGAAGGGGGTAAAGGGGCCATCACTGGGGAGACCCATGATGACAGGTGGGGAGACACGGCTAGGGGTAGGTCCCCATCCTCTGGATAAACTGTAGGCCAAGGAGTGCTGAGTCCACAGGGAACATCAGTGACCGAGAGACACGTGTGATTCCAAACAGCAAAGACAGGAGGACTTCCTGTTTCTGGCCTCACACCCAGCATACTTCACACTCTCCATGTGTGCCCGTGTGGGGTCCCTTGACCTCCCTTCCTGAGGAGTGAGGAGCTTTGTACAGGTGCAGAGATGAGGGAACAGGACAGATGAGGAACGGGTGAGGAGCCACCCTGGTCTACACACTCACATGCAGGGAAACCAGGGCCCTCCTGTCAACTCCAGTTCTCTCTCCACCCCCCCATCCTTGCAAGGGCTCAGGGAGGCAGTGTGCTAACCACACCTGGTGTCTGCAGAGACCTATGAATGGAGAAGCTGGGCCAAAATGACTGGATTCACGGTGGAGCTTGAATGGCAGGCTGAGGACACCGGTACGTGAAACAATCACACATATTTGGGGACATGGACAGTGGGTACAGTCGCTCCTTGTGACTTGTGGATTTCACATTTGAGAATATGTCTGTGTGCTAAAATGTGCCTGTCACCCCAGTTTCCAGTCACCAGTGAGCGTGTGCAGGGAGGTGACAAAGTCCAAGCCAAGCTGCAGACACGTTCCCAGCAGAAGTCTGAACTCTCCTGTTGTAGACCAGCATCTTTTCCTCAGTCTATCTAGTGCAGAGGTTTTTGCATCTTTCTGCTCTTTGTTGGGTGGAGGCTAGGACACACCTTTCCATGCACACTACCTGGTAGGAGTGGCCCAGGGATGCTCCTCCACAGGTGAGCCCCCGACCAGCCTCCACTGCTAGCCTCCAATGGAGTGCTTCTTAGTGTCTCTAAATGCAAAGAGGCTTCGGTATGCCGGAAGGAGGAAATGTCATTAGAGAAGCTTCCTCAGGCCTGAGTGAGGGCGAGGGCAGTGTTAGTAACGAGCAATAGGTATGAACCAAGCGTCTGGAAGCCACTGTGCCCTCAAGCAAGGCTGTGCAGCGGTCCCTCCCAAACACACTGTGAAGCTGGGAGCAGTGGTGCACGCCTGTAATCCCAGTATTTGGGAGGCAGAGACAGGAGGGTTGCAGGTTCAGGGTTAGCAACAGAGTGAGACCCTATTTTAAAAGAAAAAATAAAAGGGCTGGGGGTATAGCTCAGAAGTAGAATGCCCCTGGGTTCAATCCCCAGTACCACAAAAAATTGTTATTATTTTTTTTTTAAAAATCAAAGGCGCTGTGAGCAGCAGCTTCTGGGAGCCCAGCCCTCTGCATCCTGGGCCAAGGCTTCCATACTCGCTGGCTCAACACTCCTGGTGACCGTGCGCATTGTCATGGAAGCATTGAGCCCTGGACCTGGTCCACCACCTGCAGCAGCCGCAGTGGCCTCAGCAATGGATTTCCTGAGGCCCTACTCTGTGCCGGCACTGTGCCAAGCATTGAGCATCAGAGCGACACAAAAGCTGGAGCCATCCTGCTAATTTAAACATGAGGGGACCGGAGACCAGGAGGCAGGCTGCTGACGAAGCTATAGGACAAGCAGATGAGGACAGAGGCAGGACCCAGGCCAGCCGACACCCACAGACCTGCACCTCTGTGGGGCCTTGGGAGGCCAGTCACAGGACAGCCTCTCCTGGTGTTAGAAGGGCAGTGATGTGCAGGTACTTCATGCACAGACAGCCAGCATGGGTGGTCTCAGACCACACATGGGCTTGGGTGGAAGGGCTGGTCAGGGGCTCACCTGTGGAGGAGCCTCACTGCGCCACTCCTGCCAGGTAGTGTGCATGGAAAGGTGTGTCCCAGCCTCCACCTCTGCACAGAGCACTTATTCTGCCTGATATGTTAAGGTCAGACACAAGATAGGCATGGAGCTGGACTCTGCTCCCTGCATCTGTTCAGGGGATTCCCAGCGAAGGCACTCTGGGTGAGGAGTCAGGGCTCCTAGAGGGCCTGGTGTCCCAGTGTGGGGGACACTGCCTGAGCAGAGGGGAGATGCACAGAGTGGACAGGTAAACTCTCAAGGGGGAGAGTGAGGATCAAGAAGAGGTAAGAGAGACAAGGAAGACAGCGTTACAGGCATTCCCCAGGCTGGGATCTTCTGGGTAGCACCTTTTAACCTACCTACCACTTTATCTCTGCCCTTTCTTGAATGCAAAGCTGTCCTTTGTGAATTCCTCCTGAGCCTCGTAAACATTCAGACTCAAGCTAGCGCCACAGCCACTGGAAACAGGCGCCCCTCAGGAACCACTGTACATGGATAATATGATTTAGCTCTGGCGGATCAGATCTCTCTGTAAACCATTAGGCTTTCCCCTCACACGGGGATGATGGCGACTCCATGCACACTCATGCTTATGTTTCACGTTAATGGTTAATATTAAATCAAAGTAGAGTAATTATGGAAGTGCAGGTGACAGCTACAGCAATCGGAGATAAATGTGTAATGAGTGCTACACAGCCTCCTTGAAAATTAATCCATAATAACAGAGCACTTTCAACGCCTTTAGCTTAATAACATTGATTACCAAGATGGTAGCTGAAGGCTGGTAACCTGCAGCTGAGGACTGGGGGGTCAGGGCCTCCTTGAGGCAGAGATGCTTCCAGAGACATCGGGGTCACCCATGATTAGGATCACTATGAAGAAGCAGGTGTTGCTTGGCCCTCAGAACCCAGGATCAGCCCTTGCCCCAATAATTCTCTTTCTAGAACCCTCCATCCTTGACTCTTTGTGTCCTAGAGGTTGCTGATCAATTCTTCGCAAAGTTGACTTAAGTTCAGTCAAATTGCTTTAAAGGAGGATATTTCTTGGTTATTTGCTAAGATCGTAGCCATTGTTTTAGATATTTTAATCAGGTTCAAAACTTCAGGGCAAGCCAGGTGTGGTGGCACATGCCTGTAATCCCAGTACTTGGGAGGCTGAGACAAAAGAACCACAGATTCCAGGATAGTCTCAGCAATGTAGCAAGACTCTCAGCAACGTAAGGAGACCCTGTTTCAAAACAAAAAATAAAATAGGGCAGGGGGTGTGACTCAGAGGTAGAGTGTTCGCGATTCAATCCCTGGTACCACAAAAGCTTCAGGGAAATTATGAAACAAAGATGTAACCAATTTCCCAGTGAGTGAGAGGGGTTTATTATATTCTATCATGTCTGCAGAGAAGAGCCAGGGGCTGACGATGGGCAGGAGGACACTCAGCTGATGGGACTTGCCCCCGAAGATCCATCTGTGGGTTTGTGTGCTCCAGTAGTGCAGACAAGGTCAGAGCCTTGGAAAGCCCTTTTTTAGCCCCAGTCCTGCGTGGTGAGCTAGTGTCTTGCAGCTCAGAGACTGTGACCCTTCTCTATGGCACCATGATCCAGGTCTGTCCATCTCTCCTGCTGCTGTGAGGGTCCAATGAAGAGTACAGGACCATCGGAGAAGTCCAGGCCATTGTCTGACCCTGCCCTCCCCCAACCTTCAGGGAGGGAGACATGTAGGTCTTGGGGCTTTGTCCACACAATCTTAGCCCAACTTGTCTTAAACTAAGAGGAAAGAACACTATAAGCAGAAGATATAAAAATAACCATTTGTTGTGTATTGAATTGTGTCCCTCTTTTCTGCCCCTGCAGTACTGGAGATCAAACCCAGGACCTGGCACATGCCGGGAGAGTACTCTACCACTGAGCCACACCCCCAGCCTGAATTGTGTCCCCTTATACAACACGTTGAAGTCCTAACCACACACCTGTGCTGTGTCTTTAGCCAGAAATGGAATCTTGCAGGTGTAGGCAAGTTTAAATAAGGTCATGCTGCAGTACGTGAGTCCTAAACCCAATGGTTGGTATCTTTACAGGAAGAAGAGAGGACAAAGGGATAGGGAGACAGAGGCAGAGACTGGAGCAAAGCACCTACAGACAAGGGATGCCAGGGGTTGTAGGCAATACAGGAGGCAGGGAGAAGCTGGGAACAGACACCCTCGAGCTTCAGCTGGGAGCCAGCCCTGCACACACTTGGATTCTGTGCTTCTATGGAACTGTGAGACCAGTTTGTCTACCCCCATTCATCTTGTCCCACAGGTGCGGCTGCGACTGTAGAACCAGACCACCACGCCACGCTATCCAGGAGCAGACAGAACTGAAATTGCCACACAGTGCAGCAGGGGACTGCCCATGACATGGTCACCTTGTAGATTTTAATACATGCATCCCAGTCAACAAGGAAGTCAGCCCTGGGTTGGATCTGACAGTGTGGGGCAGCTTTCAGACAGCACGGTGCATGCAGGAACAGCTCCCTGCTCGGTTCCGCATGGCCCCCAAGGAAAGCAGCCCCTCTGGTCATGGTGCCCCAAGTAAATGGGAGAGCTGGCTCCTGTTCAGTCCCCGGGACCAGGCACTTCAAAGAGCATCGCTTCCAGCATCTGTGGCATGCGGAAGCATCTCAAGCCTGGGGACAAAGGACCTGGAACCGATCCGAGCTGTCCCAAGCTCAGGAAGAAAAAAGACCAAGTTTTCCCTTTATTATTCATAAGATAGTCACATTGCCTCAAGTGCTAACATGGAGAAAGATGATTTCTGTAAAATGCCCCAGAGGAAGACACAGCTTCGTTTGGTAAGTTCTGATGTAGGAGAGGACATGAAATTCCGAAGAAAGGGGAAGTGATAATTGAATTTTATAAAAATTAATTTCATTATGAGGGAACCTCAAACACGTGTTCAGCAGGAAGGAATTTTTGTCTCCAATATCAAGGAGGAAGATGTGACAGAAATTAAAAGACAAGAATACCAATTACAGATGGCATGGACACCATCACATAACAGAGGATTGTGAGATGCCACCACCCCGCACATGTGGCACGTGGACCAGTCACACAGGAAGCCAGGAAGGAGGGCTGCGGCTCCTGGGCTCTGGTCTCCTTCAGGACTCTTCCTCTGAGGGGCTTTTACTCTACCTGGTTCTGCCGCCTCTGTCTTCTAATGGAGCAGTGAGATGATATCTCCAATGTAAAAACTAATGCAATGACAGACACAGTCCCCACAGGGCTGTAGATTAAACTGAGAATGTTGTCCACCCCAGGGAGCTCCAGGGAGCCAAAGCTACCTTTGTCTTTGGGAAGTGTCCTTGGTGTGCAGTTCTCTAAATGGACCACTCGCCAACTCCAGTGAGTATGGGAATCTCCTAGAACACTATTCACATGAACACTGCCAGGCCCCGTCCACAGGCAGCCCCATGCCCTAGGCCTGTGTATTTCCATTTCTTGAAGCAGGATGGGCACAAGTGTCCTTGAAGGACCCCGTTCAAGTCCTCAGACTTCATTCATGGACTCTGGATTCTGAGTGTCATGAAATTTTCAAGTCATGAAATATCACTCTTCTTTAGAAAATGTCAACTATTTAAAAACAAAGGCCATCCTTACTTTGTGGGCCATGAAAAAACTATTTGGCACATGGGTCATAGTTTGAAGACCCCTGGTCTTGACTGTCAAGCACCCAATAAATCCTTTTCAGGGAGCCTGGCCTTGCCAAGTGTTGCTGAATCTCATTTGTAATGATTCACAGGCAGGTGTAGACAGACACAGGACATGTGCCCAGAGACTCCATGAGCACACACAGGCAGGCAGTTAAAGGGCCAGCCACACTGGAAAGACTCTTGACTCCATTCAAAGAGTAGAATCACCTGGAAGAGGATGGAATGGACAACGGATGAAAGAATATTTAGGAGGTTATTGCAGAAATATGACTCCTGTTTGGTATGATTGTTAGGAAGGGCACATGCCAGTCCAGGATGGAGCACAGCTTCGGGGTGAACAGGGTGGAGGCAGAGCCAGAAAGGGAGGGTGTCTCTGGTGGATGGATGGGCACTGAGAGCCCTGTATCCCCCCAGGACGGGGAACTACTGATGGTATCGAGCAGGACGGAAGGGACAAAATCCCTAAGCAACCTATAGAGTGGCCGGCTGTCGCAGCCCTTCCTGCCATCCCACGGTGCACCCACAGCCATTATCAAGGAGCAGGTGGCACCAACTATGCTTTATCTCCCACTGGCATGGCATGTGTCATCCTAAGAACGGGTGCAGACAAAAAAGTCAGAAGTCAAAAGGGAGGGAGCAGCAGGGAACCAAGTGTTTCTTAGCCAACAGGAAGCAATAGGACCTCATCAGAGACCCAGGGTGGCCGGCAGAGCCCCAGAGAACGCTGGAGGATACAGGGGAATCTAAAGAACCCTGGAGATTCCTGCAAAACCATGATGTAAAATTCTGAAGAGTCCTGGAGAATCCCAGAGAACCGTGGGGAACCCTGGAGATCCCTCAAGATCCTTGGAGAACCCTGGAGAAGCGTGGAAAACCCCAGAGACCTGGGCTACAAAGGTTAATCAGAGCCCTTGGACTGTGCAGTTCCCCCTAATAGGTTCTATAACGGCTCTCTCCCTTAGATTTGAAAACAGTTTGAAAACCATTTCCTCTGTTCACCTTTCCAGAAAACCATAATACCTTACGGCACCCAGCTATAAAACATGGTTCTGAGAGCCAGCATCCCACCCATTCAAGAAAGAAGATTGCCTATCGGAGTGTAACTGGCAATAACCAGGTTATTTTAGAAGTGTGCATGGAGAGAGACGGACAGTGGGGCAATACAGAGCGCAGCGTTCCTCTTTTTAACATACAGCCGGACCCGCACGGTTCTCAGGGCGAGCTAGCGAGACGGGGGGAGTGGAGCGCCGGGGGCTTGAGTTATGAACGGGAGCTTCTCGAGGAGGGAGAGAGAATTTCATTTTCTCACTTATTATCCCTACGATGTGTCACCAATGGTCTGTGAAGGGAAAAATGGAGAGGAGCACAGTAAATTTTCTCACTAAGCTAAAAAGATTAGGGGAGAGGCAGTGTGAGCTCTCAGCTTGTATTTCTCTTTGAGCTTAAAGAATTAGTTTACTAAGAAAGCCTTTTAATATTCCCATTGGCTAAGGAAATGAAGAAAAGAAAGGAGAGCCAACGAACAAATCTGACAGCCAGAAAAAGTCGTCTTAATAACCTAGTTTGGGTAAATGTCCTTAGATGCTTTTTAAAAGCCATAAACATGAGGTATGGTTCTACTCAGATCCATTTTCTAAACGTTACATCGTCGCGGCCCCTGAAATGTCTTCTTGCAAGTGCATCTAGGGGGGACGGCGTGGCGCTTACACTGTGGTTAGAAGACTGGGCTTTTCTTCTCTGATTGTCTGCAGATAGTGTGGGTGACCTTGGAAGGAAGTGTGCCCCGCATCTATAAAACACGGAGCATCTGCCCACCACTCCCCAGGGAGACTGTGAGCATCCTTGAAAACAGGAAGAGCCGGGGCTCCTTCCCTGCTGGCATCTGGCCTCTGCCTGACGGAGCGGGCTGGGGTTCTGGTTGGATTCTTCCTTGTGTATAATCTCACTTAATCTGCCGAATCCCCTGTTAATGTAGATGCTAGTCACAACCCCACTTAAGAGATGCAGAATAGCCGGGGGGGTGCACACCTGTAATTCCAGTACTTAGGAGGCTGAGACAGGAGGATCACAGGTTCACAGACAGCCTCAGGAATTTGGCAAGACCCTCAGTGACTTAATGAGACCCTGTTTCAAAGTAAAAAATAAAATAGGGCTGGAGGGCTGGAGGTGTAGCGTGTCCCTGGGTTCAATCTCCAGTACCACATACACACACTCACACACACACACACACACACTCACACACTCAGAATACGACCCGCTGGGGGTCATGCTGCCTGTGGGAACTTGAACTTAGGTCTTAGACCAGCTAAAAAAGAGTGAGGTGGTTTAAAAAAAAAAAAACCTTGCTTTTAAAAAATGAGCAAATATACATACTTAGACCAGGGACTGGGGCGTGGTGAGCGCTCTGTACTGTTAGTCACTGGTACTAGGCCATTCAGGCTGATATTTTATGGTTTTATGCTATTAATGTTTCCAGAACCCACCTGAAGCTTGAAGCCATCTGTGCATAAAATAATCATGAGAAGAATGTCTCCTATCAGGGTTCGCCATTCAAGTGCACAATTATATTTTGTTCTTAAGGGAGAGCCTGTCAGATGCTATTTTCTGGAACACCTAAGAGGTGTTGAGCTGTGCCGAGTGTGGCCTTGCTGCCAAGAGCAGTAGATTCCTTGGAAAGCTCGTGTGCAAACCCCTGTGCCCTCCCAGCCATGCCAACGCGTCTTCTGCCTGTGTGAGTTCTAATCCTGCCCCACCATGCAGACGTCTTTGGCAGAGCCAGGTGCTTATTTATCCTCTAAAATTCAGTTTTCTTTTCAATAAAATGGAGTGAAATGTCTTCTATGTGTGGATATCTGACTTATGTAACTTCCAAATTCACTGTCAATCAATTACACGGAAAACTCCATGGTTATGAAGGAGCAGATGTTTATAAGAAAGAGCATGTGGCCACCTTGCAAGTGCTAATGGATAAGCTCATGGAGCCTGAGACAAGAGGCTCCCACCCAAGGGACCTCAGAGAAGCAGGGGATCTCTTTTCTTTTCTTTCTTTCTTTTTTTTTTTTTTGTGTGTGGTGCTGGGGATTGAACCCAGAGGCATTCTACCTCTGAGCTACACCCCCAAACTGTTTAGTTTTTATTTGAGAACTGGGTCTTGCTAAGTTGCTGAGAGTCTCACTCAGTTGCTGAGGCTGCCTTGGAACCTGCGATCCCCCTTTGTCAGCTCTCAAGTATTG
This sequence comes from Glis glis, assembly GCA_004027185.1. Taxonomy (NCBI): domain Eukaryota; kingdom Metazoa; phylum Chordata; class Mammalia; order Rodentia; family Gliridae; genus Glis; species Glis glis. The sequence goes on from PVJS01003161.1 coordinate 22,671, forward strand.
GGATTACAGGCGTGGGATACCATGCCCAGCTAGGGGATCTCTTTTCTTAGTGGATGACAGACCATCCAAATCTGTCTGGGCGATGTTTGTTTTGCTGTGGGCCTCTCATTCTTCTTCTCCCTCCCTTATTTTTCTTTTATTTTTTCCTTACTTTCTTTTCTCCTTTTTCTTTTTTTGATTTCTTCCCCACTCACATTTCCTCACGAGCCTCAGAGAACAATTATAAGTGCATGAGATATATATATTTATCTCCTTGATTCTTAAAAGCATATTTGGTTGTTTATATTATATATTGGTTGTTTATATTTTATATTATATAATATAAATTAATATATAATATATTAGATATATATGATCAAGGATATATATATATATATCTTCTTGGTTCTTATAAAACATATTTGGTTGTTTTCATGTGCATTCATCTTTAACTATTATACTAAAAACAATGCACATACCATAAAGAAACAGCTTAGTAAAATGGCACACGGTAAGCCCAGGTGTGAACATCTTCCAGGCCAAGAAGTGGACTGTCAGAGCCCAAAAGTCCTTCCTGACACCTTCGGCAGCTCCTTGCTCCTCCTTAGAGGATGACACTGTTCTCAACTCCTGTATTGAACAGGGTTCACTAGATTAACAGAATTCACAGAATGAGTATATTTGAAAAAGGGATTTATCAGATGGGCTTACAGTTTGAAGCAATGTAGTCCCAAGTTCTGACTGCACATGGAGAGTCAGAGGAACCAGTAGCTGGTCGAGTGGTCTAAGAGCTGAAGTCTTAGGATCAGAGCAACCACTAATTCAGTCCCAGTCCAAGATGTGAAGATCAGGAAGCTCTTCGGAGAAATGATGGTGAAGTTTCAGTCCGAAGGGCTGGAGGCCGACGATCTCAGACGAGAGCAGAAGATCAAGAAGCTCTTCAGAGAAAAGGCGAAGTTCCAGTTCTATGAGCCGGAGGCCGATGATATCAGGCGAGAGCAGATGCGTTTTCTTCGGAAAGAGTAGTGCATTGCTCTACACAGCTTCTCCCTCTTTTATCTAAGTTCTCCACCTATCAGAATCCTGCTGCCTACATTCAGGGCAGGCTTGCTGTTTAATCTGCTATTACACACCCAAAGTCACATGATCTTGGGTGTGTCATGATCAGGTCAAGTTGACAAACTAGATTGACTATCACAACTCCAAATCCATAACTAGAGAAACAGAAGCTCTTGTGACTGGCTTCTGGGGACCCTCAGGTCTGCATTTTTTGGTGGTGGTGGTGGTACAGGAGGTGGAACCCAGGGGTATTCTACCTCTAAGCTACACCCTCAGCCTTATTTTATACTTTTTATTTTGAAACAGTCTCAGTAAGTTGCAGAGGGCCTCACTAAGTTGCTGAGACTGGCCATGAACCTGTGATCCTCTTGTCTCAGCCTCCCAAGCACTGGGAGTACAGGCGTGTGCCGCCACGCCTGGCCTCAGGTTTGCATTTTACATCACAGGCATGGAGGACTGTCACCAGCTCTGTTGGTTTTCCACTGAGGTAAACTCCAATTTCTCAACCTCCATCCTCATTCCAGAACTGATGGGCAGCAGGAGAAAAGGTGATCTGGAATGTCGACACCAGCCCTGGCTTCTCTCTGTCCCGCAGCCCTCTGACCCTGGAAACTGTGTTTTGTTTCCTTGGCCTCAGGGAGAGAGTTGAGTGCCACAGCACATCATCCCACCAAGAAAGGAGCCGTGGAAACCTGCAGCCCTCCCTTCCACCCTGAGAACCACAGTCCGCTGAAATTTCCTTCACAGAGGGTGGTGAAAGGAGAAAGGTTCGTGCTTCTCCCCACGGATCTATCCAACAAGCCCACCATCTCTTACCGCCCAGAGTCTACAACACCATCTCTGCCATCCACCAAGAGTCTGTACACCAGGGGTTTGTACCTGGCCTCCATCCTGTGACGTCCGTCTACACATCCTTCTTTGTTCCAGTAACAAACTTTGTTAAATGCTTCTGAAAATGAATACTGATACAAGGGAAATCAAGTGTGCCCACTCTTTTTCAGTGTGGGCTTGACTATTTGGGTCTTTTGTATTCCATATGAATATTAGAATTTGATTATTAAGTTACAAAAGAAAAAGAAAACCACACAAAAACATACACACACACAAAACTCAAAACCATTTGCTGTTTGGACAGGTCTTGCTTTGCCTCTGTAGATGGACTTGGTGGAGGTCAACAGCTGTCCGATATTGACGCCTTCAATCCATACACCTCACTATTCCTCCTTCAATTGGGTCTTTAAAAAGTATTCTCAGCATGGTTCCCCCAGCTTTTCTCATTGTTCCTAGGGGATCTGGTCATTTGTCACCATTTCTAGAAGGGTGCATATGTGTATTTATCTTAGTTTACGTAAAGGGTATAATGATATAGACCTTACTCCACTTTTATCTATTTATTCAACTCGATGCTTCATGTTGATTTATGAATATCTATTTTATTGCTTCTAATTGCTGCATAGTAATCCAGAAACATACTTAATATATAAAGAGACCTTACAATATAATACTTTTAAAGTCAAGAAGGGGATAAAAAGGAGATAAAGACATAAAGGAGATAAAGCCAGGCAAATGGACAATGTGTGTATGAAGAGATACTCAATCTCACTAATATGCAAAGAAATACATTAGCCACCATTGTTTCTATCAGACTGGCAAAGGCTAAGAAAAACAAACCATACTGGAATTTAGTGAGGATGTGGATCAAAGAACCAGTCTCACTGCTGTTGGAAACTAAGTATCAATTTGTCGATAGATGACAAAATGAGAAGGTGTACACCCTTTGGTGAGGAAGACTTTCTTCATGAAGCCAACCAGACCAACATCACCACAAGTCCACCCACAAGTACGCGACATGATCGTCACTGTGGCATTGGGAGCAACAGAGAAACAGACCAAATGATGCACATTTCCCTTAGCAGAAGACCGAGAACGAAAATTCTCAGTAAAAGTGGAATATCTCCCAATTATTTAAACATAATCTAAAACTCTTACATTAAGATGCCTAAGATATGTAATAAAGTTAAAAAATTAGAAACGTGAGTATATTATTAGACCATTTCAATTTATAACACTATGGGTTAGAATTCCATAAATATATGCAATTTTTACGTATGAGTTAAAAGCCAGCTAAATGACTAACTAATAAGATATAACAGTGTGGGCTGTAAGAATTACTATACAGGGTGGTTCAGCACGGCACTCTGCAGTCAGATTGCCTGGGTCCCAGTCCCGGCTGTGTGCAACTTTGGGGAAATTTCATAACTTCCCTGTGTCTTGTGAACTAATTGGTGTAAAACATAGAAAATGATGAACAGATAACATCCATCCTTATTAAAATACACACATAAAAACAACACACGTGTAGAAAGAAATCTTAAAGAATAGGCACACATCCTAATAGTGGTTACCTTATTTCTGAGTTAACTGTGTTTGGATTATTTGAGCTTTAACATGAGAATGTGTTATTTTATATAGTTTTAATCACTGGAAAACATCATGAAGAGAAAGTGGGATTTTATTTTAACCCCAGGGGTAGCCCCAAGGAAAATGAACAAAAAGAATGATGACTTCCCAAAACATGCCAGAGAGTGACCCTATGGAGCATCCCTGAGCTCTGCGCACGGGGTGACTTACTGCAACTTCTCACAAATAAATGTATCTTCGCTGTTGCGCTCCCCCTTCTTATGTTAATTTTGGGGGTTATGATGCATTATTTTTCCATTAGGAACTGGATAAGTAACGATGCATTTGACGTTAATATTGGTAAATTTCATTCTAGACCTCTGGCTAACTTCTTTTAGCATCAATTTAAGGCTTTCGACTACCCATGCAGAGCATTTAAAACTTGGGTTTGTTTTAATAGCACACGTGATAAATGTCTACAGTTCACTTAAAAAGAATATAAAGAGCCAAGAGGGCTGGGTTAGAATACTTCCTTAGAATTCTGTCTGACCTCATGGGATGCACGCTTCACAGTTCAGCGACTTAAGTCATCAACTCTCAAGCCGAGCTGATAACGACCTCAACAGGTGACCTCTCGGATGTGACCTTTCTCGTGATGACTCACTCTATTCTGTACCTTGCGCAGAACATAAAAAGGCAGAAGGTAGACATTCTGTGTAAAGATACGTATCACTGTGTCCATCAGGGATCTAGCAGAAAAGAGATGGATGGGGAAATGCACATGGCCACCGCTTGCCCTCCATCATCCCTCCTCCTGAACCTTCCGTTGTCTCCACTGACCTGGAGGGAAACTCCAGGATGCTCTTCCTGTAGGCGAGCTTCTGGGGTGCAGGGCAATGAGGGGACCTGGGTGAACAAAACACCGTGCTATTGTAAATGCCCAGATGACTGCGTGCCCAAAGCAACTAAAACAGCACCATCCCTTCCACTTAGTGCCGATGTTCACCTACAGCAGAGACCCTCAGGTGCACCAGGAGCAGGGAGTCCTGGCTCAGGCTCCCAGAGCAGCTGTGATATGCTCAGCAATGGCATGGATTAATTTATTTGGCCTTTACAGCAGGCCTATGTAGCAAATGTTATGACCAAGAAAAAAAATAGCATTTAGAAATCTTGGCATCTTAATTGCCCCCCGGCCCAATTTTATTGCTTCCATTCTCCATAGAATTCACCCCAGAGGCAGGGCGACCTGCAAATTGTAAATCATTTCATGTCACTTCTCTAGATGAAAGCTTTCAATAGTTTCTCGGGGCTCTCCAGTATCACTGTGGGGCTGGCATGAGAAGGCCAGGCTGATTGCTCCAGGCCATCCCAGCCACTCTGCTCTGGTACACTGGGGTCCCCGGGTCCTGCCAGGCTCTTGCCACCCAGGCCCCAGGACCTGCTGTCCTGCTGTCTTGCTGATGAGAGAACCCATCCCTAAAGCACTGTGGTGACCCCACTGAACACATACACCTACACACACGTGCATGCACACACAGGAAGAATACGGAGCCCACCCTTTGCTGTCTGCATAAAGAAGGGCAGGCCTTTTATGTAGAACAGGCCTGACTTCATGGCTTGGATATAAAATGTGTTAGACAATGCAGCTGGGTTCAGAGGTGGGGCATTGCTGGAGGAGGTGGGTCACAGGGGGCGTGCTCTTGGGGATTATGTCTGTCCCTGGCCCCCTTCTCTTTCTCCCTTCTCTTTCTCCCTTCCTGGCCTCCATTAGAAGACAGTGGCTTTTTCTCCACCATGCCTTGCCTCTGAACTATTTCTGCCTTGGAGTTGGCCAATCAGGGACTGACCTCTGAAATCATGAGTCCCAAACAAACCTTTCTTCCTCTAAGTTGTGCTTGTCAGGTATTTTGGTCACAGTTACAGAAACACTAGCTAAAACAGAGGCCAAAAGGAAAAGGCCTGCCCAGGCTAGTCTTTCTCTTCTCATTTGCTCATGATTTCCTTTCACTCTTGGAACATACTCACAATGGTGTTCTAAAAAAGTCTTTATTTATGGATCCCATCACATGGGTCATTTCTGGGTCTGTTTGTGTTACTTGAACTTGTCTCATGGTTATGGGTTGTATTTTCCTGTATATTTTCATGACTAGTAACTTCTAAATTATGTGCCAGTATTCTGAAAGTTGCATTAATATCCAGATCTTGACTCCTTTTTCACAAGAGTGCTGTTGCTCTGTCCACCAGTTAAGCTCGATCCTTCAAGGTGCCTTAGAGGCTTTCAGGGAAGGTCAACCGTGGCCTATTCTTGGCCTAGTGTAGCCCACCCCTAAGTGTCTTTAGCACTCCGGCTGACTGCTCCTGGCGCTCAGCAAAGTGCTGGCTGTCAGAGATGGGAGGGATTTTTTTTTCTGGGTGAGCTCTGGAGACCGATTGCTTTCAGCTGTGGGCACCTGCTTTTCCCTGGTATCAGTCTTGATTGGTGCCCCTACTGGGTCTCACTACACAGACACCATTCCATACTCAGTTCTGTGCAGATGCCTGGAGTCCTCTTTACCACCCTCCTCTTTGAGAACCTATCCTGGAAACCCTGGGCACCTCGGCCTCCATAAATCCCCACTTTTATCACTTCATCTCTTCCAGAATGCTTTGCTCTGGTCTGATTCTCTATCCCTGTGCAGCCTTCTGGAAAATTCCTCCAGGCAGAAAACCAAGGCATCTGCAGGGCTCATTCCAATTGTTTTCTTCTCAGAATTATAGTCCTGTCCTGCCTGTTGTCCAAGGTCTGAAAACAGATGTTCATACATTTTGTCCAATTTACTACTTGTTCACTGGAGGGCCAGGCCAGCACCAGTTACCTCGACAGGGCCAGGAGCAGAGGTCTGGGCTGGGTTGAGGCCCTTATCATTGTCCTCTTTCCAGAAGGAGGAGGTGGATCCCAATGAGTCCAGGCACTGTCTTGTAAGGACAAGGACTGTGGTTTGAATTGTCTTCAACTACCTCCTCAAAAATGGTACCAAGTCTCTCTTTCCTCCCACAGAGCAGGGGATCGGGAGCACTGGAGTTGGAGAACTCAAGGTTGATGGTTACATCTGCCTCCTGCCAGCCCCAGCCCCAGCCTCGTGCCCCATCCTTCCATGACAGGGCCCTGACCTTGGCCTGGGAGGCCAGCCACAGCACAGCACACCTTCTCTGAGTCTCTGGTGTGGTGTACTTCCTGCTACGTCTTGGGTTTGCCGTGGCTCTGCAGTCCCGCGCTATGGGTGACCACAGCTCCTTCCCTGCTGCCCAGCGGCCCTCCACTCCCACTTCTTTGTCTCTCTCACAGCCCTCATGGTGGCCACTCCCCTCAGGCAAGCCTGTGTGTCTGTCTTCTTCTGCCTGCATACTTCTGATCGCCAGTAGGAAACCCCGAAACACCTGCACAATTACAGCTCTCCAGAGGATATGGCACCCCACTGCCATCGGTAATAGATTCCTCATTGTCATCCCCTGGGGGAAGGTCCAGCAGTAAAATCCCAAGCTGCAACCTTCATTCTAGGACGACTCCCAGGACCAGCGCAAAGAGGGTCTTACACTGGGTTCTCTGAAAGAGACTTGCAGCTGCAGAATTGCCTTCTTAGGATTACTGGGGAGTGAGTGAGAGGCTCTGACTTGGTGATGCGGGAAAAGGGAGGGGCCACAGACTTTAGGACCCCCAGGATGCCCACTGTGCAAGCCTTCACTACAGGGGACCACTGCCCTTCACCCGGCTCCCCTGCTGGTTCCTCTGAACCCTAGATGTGATACGCTCAGGATCTTACGTCCCCTTGACATTGACTTACGTGGAACATGCGCCCTCATTTGTCACAGTGACCTGGCCTCTGGTGCTGGGTGACAGGGACTTGCCTCCTGACATTGTGGAAAGCTTGCCCCTGACATTGTGTCCCGGGGACCTTGCCCCTGACCTTGTCACATGACCTTGTCCCTGACCTTGTGTGACAAGGACTTGCCCCCTGACTTCGTCACAGTGACTTTGCCCCTGACATTGTGTCACAGGGCCCCTACATTTCCAATGTTAGAGCTCCTGGACATTTCTTCCTGGGGTTCGCTCTTCAACTGCAGCCATGGTCTGTATGTGCAGTACTTGGATACCCTGAGACGCTTGGCCTGTCCTAGGGAAGGTGTGAGACCTGGAACAATGGCCAGGGCAGGAAGTGAGCTGGGATGGTTCTGTGGGACCCTTTACTGAGCCTGCCGTCGCATTACATGTCTGGGGTGAAGCTGGCATCAGGGGCTTCAAAGGACCCACATCCCACCTTAGGTCCCCGTCCCTCCAGTTTCCCAGTCTATATCTGGGGGGAATCGGATGGAGGTGAGGGAGGCCCATCGCTGCATGGACCAGCAGTGGGGACCTGGGGCCTGGCCAGGCTTGCTGGAGTGGACTTGCTCTGCTCCCAACTCAGGCTTCCAGCAGCAGCCCACACTGCAGCCTGCACAGCAGGGACTTTCCATGGGAGCCCTTGGCGGGGGAGGGGAGGGAAAGAAGACTTTCCCTTCCCGTTTGTATAAAGATGTCAAGACTGGACTTGCTTTTAGGGGCTAGAGCTTGAGTCTGGGCACCTGCCCAAGTTTTGGCCAGAACATTGGGTCAAAGCTGCTTCCAAATCCCTCTGCCATTACTATTTAATGTGCCCATCATTCAAGTTTAGGAGACCTTGTTTTCACAGATTATAGCTGGAACCAGCAGCTTTAAGGGCCAAAACACCGTGAAAGAGGCCGCAATTGAACAAAACCAAGGACACAGAAGGCATCTGTGTTGTGTGGAAAAGCTGTCCCCAACTGTGCGCCCAGCAAATGAGCGGTCTTAAATTCAAGTGCACACATATGCAACCCAGCGGACCATCCAGTACTGAGACAGACAGCTCAGGCACTCAAGGCACTGGGGTTGTGGATGCTAACACACCAGGACCCGTGAAACTGAACGGTTCCTCTCGCTTGGCCTCTGCTTGGATAACTGGAGCAGCCGGCACTTAGGCATGCCAAGTGCGGGACGTGATCTCGTCACTTAACCCTGTAACAGACAGACACTGCAATCAGCCCCATGTTGTAGATGAGGGAGCCAAGGCTCAGAGAGGGCAAGGAACCTGCCTAGGTGGTCCCATCAGGATGGGCAGGGAGGGTACGCAAACGGGGTCATGGAGTCAGGGCAGCTCCGCTCCCCGCCGACTGCCCCAGCACCAGCCTGTTCCCATGGCGCCCCACTCTGATCGTCATGGTGAAGTCCGGACACAACTCTGCGAGCTCAGCCCCCTCCCCCGCCTCTCCATGTCCTGAGCCCAGCACCCTCACTGGAAGATGCTAAGCACTCCCCCACCTCCCCATGTCCTGAGCTTACACACCATCGCTAGTAGACACTAAGCCCTCAAGGGTACCTGGCTTTTGCCCAAATTCACTTGGGCTACAGAGAGGCAAGGCTTCTCTCTGGTTCTCTCTGCTGGACAAGGGAAAAGGGGCTGTTCCAGGAAGCATTCTTGCAGCTATAATCTAAAAGACTGACCATGTAACTTAGAGTAAAGAAGATTTATTTTCTTACAGTCTCAGGTTCAGTCCATGTGAGGCCGGGGACGGAGGATCTCAGGGCATGGCGGCAGGAGGTGGAGAGAGGGAGAGCGCATGGGCTGTGCTCCTCACATCATGGAGGCCGGAAGCAAGAGAGAGAGAGCAGGGAGAGGAGGAAACATTTATAAAATCCCCAAGGCTGCACCCCCAGAGACCTACCTCCAGCCACACCCCACTGGCCTGGGTCTCCATCCAGATAAATCCATTGCCATGAATTTATCCACTGCTGGGATTACAACCCCCGTGACTCAATTGTATCAGCTCCAAACACTAATAAATGAGCTCTTTAGGGGACATTTTATATCTAACTATAACAGGGGCTGATTGTCATTGTCTACAACAGATGGCGGGTGGGGAGTAGGGAGCATGCATTTCTAATTCCTATGCCACAATGCCCTATCTTTGTATTTTTATTTTTTTTTCCTGAATGCAGGATGTGATCTTATGAGAAAAGTCTGGGTCTTTAAGACTTATATCCAAATATTAGCTCTGCTGCATGTAGCCTGCTGGGCTCTGAGCTGGCCCTCTCCGTGAGACCTGGAAACAGTCAAGCCCTCCTCATGAGCTTAGTAAAACATCAAGAAGACGTTAGTATTCCTCCATCCCAAAAAGAAAGGGAAACTTTTGAAAAGGTAGACTAATGGAAACCACCCCAAACTATGGCCGGATTTCCTGACTTATATTGGAACAAATGAATGACCAGTATCTGCAGGAAAACACTGAGCTAGCCAGACAGATGTTTATTTCAACCATTAAATACCCAATCCTGAAGGGGGGCATTTGCTCCGAACACTCACGTAAATAACACACACAAAAAAAGTTCCATTTGTCATTTCTAGACATCAAGGCTGTCTCAGCTTGGTAGCTTTAATCATGCCCAGGACCTGAAAATTAGACTATAGCTTGTTTAATTAACATTTGTTTGAAATGAATATACATTAATTTGGGCATATTTAAGTTTGTTCAGCATGGGTATAATGTGAGCTATTATCAAGCAATTTTCTCACCAGAATTCCATTACTGTTTCTTCACACACTGTTATTCTTCTATTTGTTTTCTTTCTATAGATTTTGATTACAACAAGTCTCTACAATGGATTAAATGGGAAGATGATGTAGGAACTCTCTAGCAACCTGCCGGGTTTTGCACTGAGACACCCAGTTCTGCCCCTCCCTGTTCCTGGCCTATTCATTCAAATGGTGTGTCCACCCCAGCCCTGACTGTGGGTTGGCCACATGACTCCCAGCAGCCCCCGGGTGAGGAAGGCACATTTGGAGGCTATACGAGGCCATAGAAGCAATGCATGTACCACAGACTTCACCACTGTCTGAGCACAGCAGGTGGAAGGGCTGGGGAATCTGAGAGTGCTGGGGGCTTACTCCTGCTTACACACCTGTCACTGCAGCCCCATCAGCCTCCTGCAGGGTCCTGAGGGCCCTCAACTCTGCAAGCGCCCTGATTCATGTCCTTCCACACACCAGCTTGGAATAATGCTCTCTGTTTCAGATTCCTACTTCTCCCAACTAACACTTTCTCCCATACAAGATAGACAGACAGACAGAGAACATGGTCAAAAACAACATGATTTTTAAGAACAACCATCAGAAATATAGAAAACTATTTAGACATTATCCATTCCATTCTAAAACTAGTTCCACATTATCCATTCATTTAAAAATATGGTCCCCACTGTCCTGAGAGTGCTGAGGTCTGGGATCAAGAGGGGAACAGGGCCCATCTCAGCAGGCGACCCCATACTGAAGAGTAGAAGCCCCCCCAGGCCTGTTGGCCTCTGCTCTGCTACTGGCAGAAGGACCCAGAAGGTTGAGTCATGGACCAGGAGACCAGGAGAAGGGCAGTGCCTACAGATTTGGCACAACGTCCATAACCTGAGTAAAGTCACCCATGCAAACTCCACACTCCAGGCGTGGCTCGTTCCCTAGCAGCCCACTCCCAAGGGGCAGTCACCTGGCACTGACTTCACCACTGCTGGGCTTGCACGTCTCCTCATTCTGCAGACACTGCCCGGCTCTGCACCGTGGGATCTTCCTGCATCACTCAACTCCTGCCACCTCCTGTCCTCCCACCTCCTCAAGCTCACAGGTTTGCACAGTGGGTCCTGCTAGGGACTGGACAGTGGGTGCTGGGGAAATGTGCTCTTCCAGGTTACAGAGCAGCCTTGGGGATGGGAGGGAGCCATGGGCCCCAGGACAGAGGTGGCTGGAATGGCCAGGGCAAGGACAGGAAAAAACGCAGACATGCGCAGGAGCCCGGGTGCAGAGCAGCGCCCACGAGAGGGTCTCTCATCCCTGGTGTGTGGGCTTGTCCTCTTGACATCTACAGGAGCTCTTCAAACCCCATGGCATCAGGACACTGGAATCCAAGGATGAATTACAAGGGCGGAGATCCTGACTGAGCAGGGTGGAGGAAATCATTAGCAATCGTTGAGAGGCAAGATCACGCGCATCTCAAGATTGTGTTGTGAGGATCTGTCAGCTTGGTACCCGCCCAGCCCTTAGCCAGGTCCAGAGACTCTTCAGGTGGGAAAGAGGCAGGAGGAGTCAGGGGCCTCACAGATGGGCACTGCATGGGAAATGGGGCCTTCCATTACTGCATGGGTGGGGTGCCCTGGGCCCTGTCTTGTGGGGAGATTTTGTTTCTGTGCTTGAGGGGGCACTGGGAGGCAGCGGGGCCCAGGCCTGACTCCCTGCTGCTCTGGTCTCCTCCTGCCACATGGGCCGGGGAGGCGCTCGGTGTTCCTGGTGGTCACAGTGGCAGTGGCCATGGCCTCCACATCTGGTCATTGGTTCCAAGGCGAGGCTGGCGGGTGCTGGGTGTCTACTGTCCTCGTTGACATAGTGGGTCCGGCTGTGGCCTGCAGCGATGAGGCACCTAGGTCATGATGAACAGGGAAGACGTGGCCCCACGTCCGTCCCATCAGGCATCAAGGCCAAGGTGCAGAAAACAGGCAGTGGCCCAACGTGTCAGATGCTTTGGCATTCTTTCCCATTTCAATATTCTTTTTTTTTTTCTTTTTGGTACTGGGAATTGAACCCAGGGGTATTCTACTATTGGGCTGCACCTCCAGTGCTATTTTATTTCTACATAGAAACAGAGTCTTGCTAAGTTGCAGAGGCTGGTCTCAAACCTGTGATCCTCCTGTCTCAGTCCCCAAGTACTGGGATTACAAGCTTGAGTCACCACATTCAGCTTCCATTTCAATATTCTTAAGCCATTGTTTCTACTTCTTTCCAAAAGGGCATCTCAGCTCACCACAGAATGTCAGCTTATCCGAGGACACCAACTCTCTTGCACTCTGACATAGTGCCACAGATTTGCCTCTCTGTTTTCTCTGACTTCAGGTAAAAAAAAAAAAAAAAAAAAAAACGAAGAATTTTTTTTTAAGTTAAAGGATGCAGTTTTTCTGTAAAGAGAAAGGTGTTAGAAGCACTTAAATGAATTGGGAGACGTGTGAGGAGCAGACACTGGGAAGCACAGGCAGGAGCATGCCATTCAGGGTGGGCGGCAGTGCCGTCCCCAGAGCTCCTCACAGGACCAGCATGCTACCACTTCCTGCCTTGCAGCACCTGGGTCCACCTGCCTGAGACCCCATCTTCTTCAAGGTGGTCTGTGCCAGTGTCGCGTTGTGACTTCCCCACAGTGCCCCCGCTGCCTTGACCACTGCTTGTGTCCGGTAAGGACAGACTGGACAGAACAGGGGCAGGAAATCTGCTGTAGGGCTACGGGTCACCACACAATTATCTTCTAAATTAGAAAGTAAATCATAAGTGGGTATAAAAGCTGCTGAGCTGGAACCGAGATCCTCCAGCTGCTCGAGGCTCTCAAGGCAGCTGCTGTGCACTTGAGCACACCACTACACACACACACACACACACACACAAGATGGATACACACCTAGGGACATGCATAGACACACGCTCATAGCCACATATACAGACACATGGATACACACAGAAACACACACAGGGAGACACAGAGACATACATACAAAGACACACAGACACTCATGCATAAAGATACATACATAGACACACACACAACAGACAAATGCATAGACATACATGGGTATATATGCAGGAACACAAACAGGGCACACAAAGATACACACAGGGACACTCAGAGACACACAAAAAATCACACACAGATACACAAGTGCACAGGGTCATACACACAGAGATGCTTATAGCTATGCACATGAACACACACACACACACAGACACAAAATGACCACACACAGACACATACACAGAGACCAACACAGGGACACACATGCACAGTTAAACAAACGGAGGCCATAGTGCATGCACAGTCTAAGCTCTTTCTGTGTTTACTTAATATTAGGTATGACCATTACCTGCCTGTTGTACAGACACGCAGGTAGAACGAAAGCATTCCCCGCAGCCGTCAGACAGCCCTGTTGACTACTTTAAACATTTTCCAGCATATAACACTCTGTACATAATGGAGTCAATTTGCAATTCCAATTTTAGCTTATAGTTTGACACTATCATAGAAACTTTCGAATATATTTTAAAACATTCTTTTTGTCCTCAGGAAATCACATTTTAATTATAGAATAATATATACACTAAATAGTGCTAAGTAGGTTCCTCCAACAAGATTATTGAGCAGAATGAGTAGAAATAGAAAAACTTTTTTTTTTCTGAAACACTCTCTTCAACCATACGTGGCAAAATTTGCCCATTCAGTTTCTATCTGGGTATATGCATATTCGTGTATGTGCAAATACACACACACACAAACAACATATTTGGGGATTACTACATGGTGCAGTGAAAAATATGTAAATAAATACAATTAATAGTGGCATTGAGGAAAAGTGCCACAGGGTAAGAAGACAGAGCAAGGTGTAGGGCCAGCCTTCTGGTCAATGTGGTCAGCGACCCCCCTGAAAAAGGATGCCTGTACCCCTTGGGTTTCTCTGTAGATCTTCGATTAGTCATTTACCTTCCTTGATAAATGTATTTCTAACATGCTGTTACTAGGGTAAATAAAATTTCAACATATTTAAGATGTTTTCAAGTGTTTTGTCATTTTATTTGTAGCTAGCATGGAGGCAATTTATTGACTCTGTACGTTTATTTTTTAATTAGCCGATGACTCTCCTATTAGTCCAGATTACTTTTATTCAATTCACCCGGGTTACTGAACAGACCATTCCGTAAGTGGTGATGTTTCTTCCTTCTCACGTTGGGGCATTTCATTTCTCAGGGTCTAATTGTCATTTAGACCTTGAATCATAACAGCACATAATTGTGGAGGCAAGAGCTATGCTCATCTTATTCTGGAGTTCAGCAAGAGCCCTGTAATGTTTTACTGTGACTGCTAATATTGGTGGGTACATTTGGTAGATATTATTTTATCATGCTAAGGAAATCCTCCTCATCAGTATAAGATGAATCTTTGTTGAGAGTCATAAAGCCCCTTCAGCTTTTGTTGGGATCATCAGACAGGGACTCCCTGTGAACCTCCCAAGCCTTCACACTAACACCTCCCGTATGTCAAGCCACCCTTACATGCACTGAACAACCCTGGTGTGTGCACCCCTGATACACAACACAATCGACCAGGTTTGCTAGTATCATACCCAGGATATTTCTATATTCATAATTGAAACTGGTCTTTAGTTTCTTTTTCTGTTTATATTTTCTCAAGTTTTCTAAGGTTTAAATTTTATGAATATATATGTATATATATATATATATATATTTGTGATAAAAATTGAGACATCTTAATTAAAGGTGTCATATACAATTTATTTGGAAGAAAGCAATTTCATCTATTAAATGTGACACCCAAGTGCTTATTGAACAGGACTTTAGAAGCAGGCGAGCAGCGTTGATTGATGTCCTTATCCCGGGCGAGCTCCTGGGAGATTGGGAAATTCAGAGGACAAACAGGTACCAGGAGGGAGCTGTTCCACTCAGCAGTATGGTTTTAACTTAAATTTTAGAAACAGTGCAGAAGCAACCTGAACCAATAGAGCACTTTGCTTCCTTGACCCTGGAGATGGGATTAGTCAGGATAATCTTGTAGAACATGAAGACAGC
Organism: Glis glis; assembly: GCA_004027185.1. Lineage (NCBI taxonomy): Eukaryota > Metazoa > Chordata > Mammalia > Rodentia > Gliridae > Glis > Glis glis. The sequence goes on from PVJS01003161.1 coordinate 37,799, forward strand.
ACAAATAGAAAGAGAGATGTGAATGTGTCCCTAAAAATCACTGAAATCCTTAGAAGCGTAGCAGACGTGAAGTTCACTAGCCAGTGACTGGAAGCTCCCGCCATGCCTAGGATTCATGGTGGGACAGGAGTGACTTTCTAGAACCTTATCAACTCTGGAATGGAAGGACACTTTGAAGCTATGCCTATTTACACCATCTTCAAAGAAATAGTCCTTCTTAGCCTCCTGAACATTATAGCTGAGCAGAACATGATTCCTTAGAGTGTGAGTCACTGTGGAATTTCATACCCACCCTCTGTGGAGTCACCAAGGACAGCTTGGGTGGGACTGGTCACGGGACCACTGTGAGCAGGAGCACTGTGAGGCGGAGTCAGACCCACACTCCCTTTCTGCAGCGGGCAGCTTTCGCCGTGTCTGGGCGATGCTACAACAGCCAACAGCTGCTCCTGTGCTAATGAGCTCTAAGTAAGAGGAAATTTATCTTGCGGCTGCACTGACAGCTTGGCCAAGAGCCTGCAGCCGCCGTGTGGAGACGCCAGGCTCTGTAGACACGGGTCTCTGGAACGAGGCTTCCTGGGGCCACCTGCATCGCTTCCTTGTTGTAAGTATAGGTTGAAACTAGAAACTCATTAACTCTGGCTCTAGTTAAATGCCCTTTCTTGTAATGGATAGCATGGATTTTTTGTGTGTGTTTGCCAATAAACAGATTTGCAAACTCTTGACATTAAGTTTGTTAAAGGACCCCTTTTCTCATCAAATCTGACTTTTTAAATGGTTTTAATCAAGTACAGAGTCCAGACAGTCTGAAGGAGAGAACAAACGATCTTGCAGGTTTTTCCAAAGGAGAATCGTCCCTGGTGAACATTTTCACCTTCCTACTTTGAAAGCTTGCTGTAGTGTGAGCGGATGGACTCATTCACCCAGCTGTGCTAGCATCTACTCTGTGCCAGGTACCGTGCCAGGGCAGGGACACGGCACAGGGGACCTCATCATCAGGGGCTCACCCTCTATGAGAAGAGAGCGAGCAAACAGTGACCCACTGGCCACACAGGAGGCAGAGACAGAGGCACCCAGGCAGTGCAAAGAGATCTGCTCCAACCACAGCGGTGGGGAAGGCTTTCTTGTGAAGGGGCATCAAAGCTGGGCTCTGAGCTTTGACTCTCCCTGGAAAGACATAAGTAAAATGTACAACATGCAGGAGGACAGAAAAGGCCGCAGCCCAGAGGCAGGAAGGGCTGGGGAAGCTCTGCGGAGCTGTGCAGGTCTGTATGGCTGGCGCTGCATGACGCAGATGGAAGGACTAAGAGGAGTATGGAAGGCAGGTGAGTCCCAGCTCTCCACCGCCCGGTCTACAGCCCACAGCAGAGACCTGGTGTGGTAGTCAGCTTTCCGTCACTGAGAACAAAATACCTGAAAGAACAACTTAGAACAGGAAAGATTTATTTGGCTCACGGTTTTAGAGGCTCAGTCCATGGCAGGCCAGCTTCAAGGCAGAAACCTCATGGTGTAAGGTGTGATAGAAGAAAGCTGCTTAGCGCATGGCAGCCAGGAAGCAGAGAGAGGGAGAAGGGACCAGGGACAGATAAAGTCCAAAACCATGTCCCCCAGGAACCTACCTCCTCCAGCCACAAACCACCTGCCTACAGTTACCACCCACTAAATCTATCCAAATTATTATCCCATCAAATGGATTTATTCACTGATGACGGTAGAGACCTCTGAACATGGCTGCACTGCCAATCACACCTGAGATGTCCAAGTGAGGCTCTTACAGCTGTAGAGTAACCGGATTCAAGTGTGGAGAGATCGCTGCAGCTGGCTGTGAAGAGCAGATTGAAGGAGCAAGCGTCAAAGAGAAAAGGCAAGCCGGGCGTGGTGGCGCATGCTTGTAATCCCAGTACTTTGGGAGGCAGAGACCGGAGGATCCGGGTTCGCGGCCAGCCTCAGCTCTCTCTCTCTCTCTCTACTTAGGCCCTCTGCAACTTTGTGAGACCCGGTTTCAAAATAAAGTATAAAAAATAGGGCCGGAGGCGTAGCGCGGAGGTAGAACGCCCCTGCGTTCAATCCCCGGTACCGCAAAAAAAAAAAAAAAAAGAGAAGAGGCAAGCTGGGAGGCCGGGGTCTGGGTGAGGGACTGCGGGGCTTAGAGTATGGAGGCAGCAGTGAGAGGAGAGTGACACAGGACAATCTGGCAATGTCTCATGGGAAGGTCTGTGGGGTTAGCTGTGTCTAAATTTGGGGAGTGCGTGAGGAGGAGGTTCCAGAACTGCTCCCATTTCTGGGTCTCTAGGAGGCCGACAGGATGGATACTGCTAGGACCAGTTGGGATATCTGGGGGATGTTCCTGTGGAGGGAACAACGAGGCACTGGGACATGTGGTCCTGGGTGTCCCAGGAGAGGCCTGGGGGCAAGAACTAAATGTGCAAGGTGCAGGTTCCATAAGGTGCACACACACAGAGCGCACACCGAGGAGAGCGCTCCTGGATGGAGACCTAAAGTTGCTCTCAGGCGGTGTAGAGAGGGATGGGCCTGCCGACGGGGAGCGTCCGCACTGGGGGAAGCCAGGGAGAAGACAGGGACCTGAGGAGGGAGATTCAGGAGGGCAGGCCCTCCGGTGAGAAGCAGACCTGGCAGCAGGGCGGGCTCCGTGTTGCAGTGGGTGCTGCTCCAGGCACCCCATGTTCGCACACTCGGCAAACACTCAGAACACAGCAGCAGTGGCCGTCGTCTTCAGGAGGAGACGTGCGTCCTGGATTAGCCCTGACTCTCCCCGGGCCTGTGACCTTCACCGTACAGATTTATTCTCCTGGTCTCACCTCACATCTGAAATGGGAGAATGCTATTTGCCACACTTCGGCCACTGTGTGGATAAATATATTAAGACGATAAAGATGTAAAAGTGCTTTGAAAAGGGAAAAAGTTTCTGCCCTGGAAGATGTTATTAAACTAAGCATTTGCATGTGAGCGTGTATATGGAGCACACAGTTTAATTAGGAATATTGATCACCAGAAATTACCCAATCTAATTATCTAATAAAACCAAGAATTTAGAAGCCCTTCACTGCAGAAGAGGTTGCACACCAGAGACAAGACACCCAGGGCTCGGGGCAGGGTGACTCTGCTTGTTCCTGTACTGAGGACCCCTGTTTGTTGGGAAATGTGACCATCAGTAGAGAAAGTGTGAGCCCGGGCCAGGAGAGGTGGCTCTCTGGCTGGGCAGGGTGCAGGTCCTGAGGATAGACACCCGCTATTTCTGCCAGCGTGTCTGCTCTCTGAAGGAACGTTAGCACTGACAGGGACAGTAATGAAAGGAGACTGGGCAGGTGTGGATTAATTAGTGGGGTGACAGGTGTGGAGACATGATGAAGACGAGAAAGTGCACCACAGACCAGGTGGAGGAGGGACAGGCAGCTGGCCGCTTCAGATTGTTTGTCTGATTCAAACCAAAAGTTAGAATCAAGGACTTGAGCTGCATGGACCAGAGGCTGGGTGAGCGGGGCCGCCGCCTAGCACTAGGCCCTGGGCCTGGCAGGTCCTCAGTAGGTGCCTACTGAGCAGCTAAATAGCGTTGCATTTCTGATATAAGAGAACCTTCCTCCGCCTGGAGGGCCCCAAGCTCCTTGCAATCGCATAACACAGAGCGCCCCATCTTAAGTATTTAGCGTGCACCATCCGGGTGCTGAGCTGTGTTACCAGCCCTTGGGGAGAGTCGCTAGGGTCCCTGTTTTGCATCTGGGAAAATGAAGGTCCAGGCACTTCATTCCACCCCAATCCAAACACCTGGGAGCAAGGTTGGAAAAGAGGCCCCGGGCTCTACAAGCTGGACCTTTCCAAGGATGGGACTCGGGCTCCAGAGGCCCAAGGGCTTCCCCCAGGGAGGTTCGTGGTCTCGTTCCTGTGCCCCAAAGCCATCAGCTGCTTAACTGACCCTGTGTGTGAAAATCCACAACTCTGAGAGGAAGTCACGGCTTCTCCCTGAATCCCAGTCCGTCCCCCACCCTCACTGGGCCCTCCCTCCAGAACCACCTCACGGCTCACAGCTCTCCGTGCCAACCCTGTCTGGATGGCTGGTGTCCAGCTCCTGGTGGGGGTGGGGGCCCTGAGCTATGTGGGTGAGGATCACACGTGCACAGTGTGCAGAGCCTCCCTCCCTGGTCTCCCCAGCGCCGTCCTGGAAGAAGGTTTCCAAAGCCAAGAGCTGTTGACTGACTTACAGATGGAAATCTCATTGAAGAAACAGTGGTCATGTGCATAGAGTATGACAGGTGTTTCCGGGTGAACCTGTAAGAACTCTGAAAGGTGTTGATGGTGGAAAGAAAAAACTCATACATGTGGGGAACTGAGTGTGGGCACATTTGGCCCAATAAATTTATTTAGGTCAGGGGAAGAAGCATGAATTTCAAAACTTGATATGAATAGTTTAATTAACATTAATCAATACAAAAATATGTGTGTATACATCTACGTTTGTATATGTATATATATATATATACATGTGTACATATAGGTATGGGTGACATATCTTTTATGTGTATGCATGTCTGCATGTGTGCACATGTGTGTATGTGCTGTATGTACATATATGTGTGCATGCGTGCACATATACCTGTGTGTGTACATTGCATATTTACACATATATGCTTGTGTGTTACATGCATGAGTGTGTGCATATATGCGTGTGTACATATGTTCCTGAAGAAGGAAGGGCCTGGGACAGCTGAGCCTACCATGCCTACTAGAAAACCATAAGTAATTATGAATTTTCAGCTCTAAGAATCTCAACCGTCGCACGTTTCTCTTTGAGCTGTCTGGCCTCGGTTTTTAATTCCATATGTATTACAAGGAACTTCAAGAAGATTGTGGAAAGCGGATTTTCTCTTAAGAAGAGAAAGCCACGGCCTCATTAAAGACCGTGAACGTACCGTGCTTAGATGTTAATGGCCACACACCGAGGCTGGTGGTGCAGACGGGCCCGGCAGGCTCCCCATGCCGAGGACCGAGTTGCAGCCCTGAGGGTCGGGCCAGACCCGTGTCCAGGCCCAGGCCCAGCAGCCAGGATACAGCGTTACTTTTGACACCAGTTGGCAAGATAAGAAGAGAGCCAGCCAACTGCACCTCTTTCCAAGAACATGACTATGAAGAAAGTGATGGGGGAATCGATTTTCACAAGTCTGAGCTTTCTCTTTGAATAGCTTTAAGAGTCATTAGCCTACCCACCTCTTTTACCAGGTAAACAACACACGCAGCCCGAGCCTGGGGATGGGCAAAGCACGAGGGCTCACACTGCAGGTGCTGCTGCGGTTCTGGTCTCGCCATCCTTGCTCTTTTGACTCCTTACTCAGAGGGACCAAAGGGACGCGAAGGGACTGCTTGCATCACACAGCCTCTGTCTGATCAGGGAGCCTGCACATGCGGTGCTGTGGTGAGACTTAACAGACCCTGGTCCAGATGTCCTGGGCTGAGGACTATGACCTTGAGCCACTAGGAGGTGCCCTACAACCCTGGCCACCATACTCTACTTCTTTCCATTTTGGCCAAATGTATGTGGCCCTGGGAAGATGGCCCTAAAGATGCTCACTCACCCTCTCTGGGCGATGAAGACGTTCTAAGAGTATGGGCTCCCCAAACCCTGGCAAATACTGCCAGACCAGGCCTTGCACCCACAGACCTCCTGACTGGCCACTGGCAGCAGCAGGACTGGGGACTCCACCTCGGGCTGCAGATTTTAAGCTTGAGCCCGAGCACCTCTGGTGACTCTCCAGTAACCAAGTCTCCATCGATAACAACAAAATGAAATTAATGGGTTTCTTCCACAAACTGCTGTTTCCTGAAAAGGCCAAACATCTGCCGGCAGGGAAACAGAGCATAAGCTAAAACCTATATTTTAAAGCACCCAAAAATTCAAAGCAAGGGTTCTACTGCATGCGGGACAGCCAGTAGCCCCTCTGAGGGTGAGGGTCTTGCCCTGGGTCCATGGAGACCTGAAAGGAAGGCTAATGAGAAAGGGGCTCACGAATAAAAGACGGGCCCCGCTTCCCAAGCATGCCGCAGGAATGGATGCCAGCGTGGCTCCAGAATCTGAGCAGCCTTTAAAGCAAAGCCAAGGTCATTAACAACTCTAATGATTTCTTCCTCCGCGGCCGTGTAAGAAGCGCCTTTTAGTTTTGGGAAGCCATTGGTGCATGCTTGTTAGAGAGAGAAGTCTTTGAAATCCACCCGACTTTGCCCTGCATCTGAGCCATTTATAATAGAAGACTGATTAATGTTTGAGAAAACTCCAGTCGAAGGCGTGCTGGCTGAAAAGCCGACTTTCGATTTTAACGCTCACTGGAGGCAGACGCAGCCTGCCCATCTTGAATATGCAGCCGAGGAAGAGGAGTCAGCTGCTCTGGAGCACGGATCTGGCAGGCGACACTTTAACACCACACGGGAGACCCCGAACATGCCTGTCATCCGATGGCTTGCTGCTAAGCCCTTGATTTACTTCCATTGTGAAGAGACATTTTGCAGAACACTAAAACTGTCATAATTTTTGAGTCGTGCCGCTACAGGTATCTTCATTGAAATCTGAGCGATGAATGATATGGATTTGGAAATTTCTCAGAGGAAGAATGGCCAGGGGGAGAGGGAGCAGAGAAGAGCGCTTCTCCTCCCACCCCACTACCCACTGCATGCCCACTGCCTCCAACCCCACGCCCTGGCCAGCCCCAGACTGGCATGTGTCAGTCACAGGGAAGACAGGAAGCGATTAGAACCCGCTGAGCAGGCCCCGGAGGAGTCTCCCCCTCCAGGGAAGGAAGTGCAGGGGAAGGAGGACCCTGAGCTGCTGCCTCCCTGAATCTGCCTCTGCTCACCCATGGTGCTGCACTGGAGCTGGGGTGCACACCCGGGTCATGTCTGCCCCCTAGGACCGGACCTCTGAAACCATGAGACACTAGAGCTTCCCTCCTCTAAGTTGTTCTCGTCAGGTAACATTGATCACAGCAATGAAAAGGTAGTGACCGACACAGACTTTGGCTTATTTTGCCTGCTGGTTCCAGAGGTCTGGTCCACAGTCAGCCAGTTCTGAGGCAGACACATCATGGCAGCAGGGCGCTGTGGCAGAGGAAAACTGCTCAGCTCATGGCAGCCGGAAAACAGAGAGACAGGAAGGGTCCATGGCGGGATCTAGTCCTGCAGGCCATGCCCCCAGTGACCCCCCTCCCCCAGCCGTGCCCCACCTCAGGACCCCGCTGTACTGGAGACTGGCTTCAACACAAGCTTTTTGGGGGAAACTTCAGATCCAAACCACAACATCTTTCTACCTTCCATCCTTTGTTCCTTCCGTCTGTCCGCTGGAGGACTACTGGTGGCTACCTTCAAAGCTGAGCTCCCTCGCCCAGTGCCAGGCACCGGATCAGCTCCATCTCCACTTCCTGCCAGCACAGGTCAAGCCCAGTCTCTAGTGCCCATGCCACTGTGCCCACACCTGCTTCTAGCTGCTTCTAGGAGCAGCTTTCTCAGGTTGGTATAGAAAGTAGCAAGGAGCAGCACTGGGGCAAGAATGTGGACGTTCCCCGCTGGAGCATCCTGGTAGGCCATCTTCCCCTCACTCAGCCCCGGTCACTGGGAAGAGGAAGTGGGCAGCAGCCCCACAGAGCTGGTGAGAAGGAAACAGACCGTATGAACCAGCTCTTCCCACGCTTGGCATTTAAGTTTATATTTAATTGCAAGTCCAAATGAAGGGCATTTCAATTATTTAATGCCTCTAGATTTAGATTTTACTAAGTATCTGTTAAAAGGTTTTAGCAGCAAGGCCCTGAAGCCCAGGCCCCCATTCATTTGGTTAACTTGAAAAGGTGCACCTTGGTTGTGCTGGACACAGCCCCCTGGACCAGCGTGGTGGGGCTTCCAGCTGCGGGCGTGTCCAGGCCTATGTGTCACAGGCTCCTTCAAGAGGGGGTAGACTTCCCACCAGGGGACTGCTGGAGACAGCAGAGGGGTTCTGCCCACATGGGCTGCAGGCCTATTGTCTGCCCAGTGAACAGTTGAACACAGCTCTCTGGAACATTCTCCAGGAGGTCATAGGTGGGTGCCACTGCCCTCCACCCTCCCATGCCTCCTGTCTCAACATCTCACCCAGACTACAGCCTAAAACTGTGGGGGAAAAGTCATAAAATGGGGAAAATTTGATCAGAAAAAGCTGAGCGTTCACCTCTGTCACAGTGCCAACACAGAGCAAGGGACAGTAGCACTGTCACAGGAAGCCGTGGCACCCTCAGCTCCTTCAGAACTCAGAATCGTGCCTCACACACATGCTGTCCTATGAGCAAAATGCACCTTTTTCTTCTCTGGGCCATTCCGGTCACCGGTGATGTCCCCAGGTCCCCCTGCTGCTCCCCTGATCTGTGGCCGCACCTATGTGGCCACTGTGGGATATGCAGCATCGAAGGGCAGCCCAGGGGTCAGGGAACGTCAGGAGGGAAGAGCTGCAGTCCCTGTGGAATCGCTTTCAGCGTTTCCCACGGACCCCCGACAATCTAGCCCTCCATGGCAGCACTCTGCAGGCTCCTGCGGCAGGGCACAGGTGGCCCCCGAGACCCAGAGCCCTGGCTGAGATGCACCGCTGCATGGTTCTGTGCATCCGTGCAGGTGGGGCTAAGTGCACACACCTCTTCAAATCACTGGGACTGTTCAGCAGGTTTGGATTTAGAATGTCCCCCTGGTCCTCACGGAAACAAGGTAGCAATGTCGGAAGCAGGGCTTGGTTGTAGTCTCAGCAGTGGACAAATCCGTTGTAATGGAGTTATCAGGGTGGTGGCCAAGGCCCGTAGGGTGTGGCTGGAGAAGGCGGGTCCTGGAGGGGCCGCCTTGGGGGTTATGTGTGGCTCCTTCTCCCCTTGCTGCTCTCTCTTGCTTCTGGCCTCCATGATGTGAGGAGCAGAGCCTTGTGCTCTCCCTCTCTCTGATTCCCGCCACCATGCCCCGAGATCCAGGCGCCAGCCTCCCATGGACTGCACCCAGAACTTCCAAGGAAACCGCAAGAATATAAATCTTCCTTCCTCTAAGTTGTATGGTCAGGGCTTGTTGGTTACGGCAGTGAGAAGCTGACCCAAGACAGCAGGTCTGCGGGAAGGGGTGGGCTGAGGACCCACCTGGCTGGTGGCTGCCTACTGATTCCACCTGCAGGGCCAGCATCACAGGCCTGTGACCCTCATGTGGAACTGGGTCCTGGGCTCAGGATGTCCAAGACCGGTCTAATGTTCTATTACTGCCATCTTGAAAGTCTTAATTTTTGAACAAAGAACCCCACATTGTCATTTTGCACCATCCTCCACAATTTTATAGCTGTGCACCCCCTGCCCTCACTGGGTCTACCATCATGTACCCCAGCCACAGCCCTCTGCTCTGTGCACAAGCACGACCTGCCCCTCCCCTGCCCACCCTGGCCCTCCTGACCAGCCACAACGCCACTGTCCCTGGGGCCCCTCCTGGTCCTTCCTTTCCTAGGTACAACCGGAAGAGGGTCACATAACAGTGCTATGGCCTTCAGGATAGAAACTGAGTCACCCATGCTGACCCTGCCAGAAGGAGGGAAGAAGGGAGCCAGCCCTCCTCTCCTGCCCCTCTGTTCTCTGATGCCTGCCCTTGTGCAAACCCCCAGGCAGCTGCAGGCTGTGACCTTGTAGGTGCAGCCACACAGGTCCGTGAGCTGACACCCAGGTGATGAAGACGCCCTGACAGGGGCGGGTCTGGAAGAAGGTGGTGATAGGATTCAGGATGGATTGGAATCGGGCTCACGCTGGCATCCAGGGGGAGCCATCCGCCACGCTGGGCAGCTCTCCTACAGAGGCGTGGGAGGATGTCTAAGAGACTGTCTTTTGGAACTCCAACATGATGCTTCAAGGATAAGCTAGAGTCTTAAGAAGAGGCTTAACGATGGAGCGTTCACCTGTGTGGACCGGTTCACTCTTCCACTCGTCAGAACAGTCTTCCAGTCAGCACTTAGCAGCCAGCACTTCACCAGGGCTGCATGGGGTCATGCAGAGCTGTCTAGGTGGAAACCTGCCTGAGGCACCACTGGTGGTCTGCAGGGGCAGGGAGCCTCACGAGCCAGGTCAGGCAAGGCCAGAGCCAGGCAGAGAGGAGGGCATGGGTGGAGGTATCGCTGGGTTGAGCCCCAGCAGTGAGCTCCCAGTGTGCCCAGTGGCTCCCAGTCGCCTGCAGAGACTGAAAGCACAGGAAAGGAAATGGAATCATGAACTATAGAATATTCATAGAATAGAATGAGAACATGAACTCATGTTCTTAATTCTAAAATCCCTCATTGCATATTTAGCTATATATTAAGCACTTAAGATTTCTTTATTTCTTTTACGTGTGTGAGAGATGGATTGGTTGACTGAAGCCACATCCTGCAGCACACGCAGGAAGCCTGGGTCAGGCCTGGAAAACACAGGTTGGCTCAGAGCCCCTCCTGACAGCCCCAGGTGGGGGCAGCAAGCCACAAGACAGCAGAGCCTGCCATCACAGTGCCCCTTCCCAGAGGTGACTTTTGAATCTTTGCTGATTATAGGCATGAATAGGATTAAGTCGTGTCTGTCCCCTGAACAGCCTCTGGTGCTCCCAGTCCACTCCTTGCTTCACCCTGAGTCTCCCACCTCTGCCTAATGGGCCTGGGGCTCCCACACCCACTCTCAGAGCCTGAGTCGGATCCTCAACGTTGGACTCTAACTCCTCACGTTAAAAACAAGCATAGCTAATTTTATTACCTGAAGTTCCATCTAAATTAGAAAACGTTTACTGTCTACAGCCCATCGGACCCATAGCAGGAGAACAGCATGGTCATTTTTGAGCTCCAGCTGCAGCCTCGGGAGGACCTGCTAATGGCACTCACCTGCAGCCCACGTGACCCACCAAGACTTCTAATTACGCTTTCTAATGCAGACTGGAAGGTTTGGGGTAATGGATTCTGCGTGGTGTGCATTCATAAACAAAGTCCCTGTCAGAGGCAGAGCTGGCCCTCCCGTGCAGGCTGACAGGTGGCAGCGCCTCCCCTCCCTGTGGCCAGGCTCCTGATCTCTCTCCATCCTTCATCCTTCAGGTGGGACGGGACCACCTCCACCCGAAAGAATGCTTTCCAGCCTTATACACCCCACCGCATTGTCATTTAATTCTCCCTGAGGCTGGAGAAATGATGGTGCAGGGTGGAGCCATGTGCTCAGTCAGGGCAGTGCAGGTGTCCCCTTCATGAGATGTCTCTCCACTCCTTCCCCTTCCCCCTCCTCCCTCCTGGCTGCCCTCCTCCCACACCTCCTTGCTTCCTCCTTCTCCTCCCCTTGTCTTTTTCCTCCTTTTCCCTCCCACCCTCCTCTTTGCCCTTCTCCCCTCCTCCCACCCTCCTCCTGTTCCCTCCTCCCACCCTCCTCCTTCCCCTCCTCCCCTCCTCGTCTTCCCTCCTCCTGCCCCATCCCTCCTTGAGGACCCCTTGATCCCCTCCACTGTGGACCTCTGGTGGCATGGGCCACATCCCCCTTCACCTGTCCAAGGCATGTCATGAGTCTTCAGATGTAGAAAATACTCATTATTTCAAAGGAAGAAGACTCAGAGGTGCTCTTGGGGCAGGGTGAGTCTGTCTGGGGCGTGTTTGGTTGGGAGGACTGCTGCAGAGAGGGGTAGAGGAGCAGAGCAGACTGCGGGGAGGGTGCACTGGAGGGGAGGGCGGGGCCGGCGAGAGGCTCAGGCAGGGCCCCAGAGGTCCCTGGTAGTAGAGCCCTGAGGGAGAGATCCAGGGTGAGAGGATGGTAGTGAGGCTGTGGGCAGTGTCACGGGGGCTTCCATCCTGAGCTCTGAGAACCCACAGAGAGAAGACTGAGGGCCACCTGCTGAGCTGACCCTCCAAAGGAGGCCAACAACAAAACCACAGGACGGCCGTGTCCGCCAGTCCACACACTGGCTCAGGACAGACCACTCGCTGGTGCAGAGCTGGCCAGCACTCTGGGAAGCGCTCAGAGGGTCAGGGCACGAGTCTGCCACAGAGTCTGGGGATCAGGGGCAGAACACAGGGCGCCACACTGGGCTCCGGGAAGTTGTGCCCAGAGCCAAGGCCGGGGGCAGGTCTGAGCCAGTGTGCGCGGCAACAGCGGATGGGGTCAGATCACCCAGAAGGGAGAGAGGCAAAGAGTGACCCTGAAGAGCCCCCCTGTGCTGAAACAGAGCTGGGGGAGAGAACTCCAGAGGAGAGTCCCACCGTGCTGGGAGGGAAGAGCAAAGCCCAGTGGCCCTGGACAGCAGTGGCTGAAGGACAGCCACATGTGGGGACTGGGCACCTGCTGCAGGACCCTGGGAAGTGACAAAGTCAGTGCCCAGCTTCCTGTCTGCTGGGGAGACTGAGCTGTGGGTGAGGGCACCTGGGTGCTGGGTGGGACTGTGCGCTCCCTCTCCACCGTGGGCACCGCCCCCACTCCTCCTGGCTGCCTGAAGAGGCGGGTGGGAATGGCTTCGAGGTGGGAAGCAATTAACCAACACAGCCTCGCCCCTAAATCACATGCCCAGACAGATGTGGCCGGGCTGCAATGCACGGGGAAACAATTTTAATAATTACCTGAGCAGAGTCCCAAGGACCTATTGGGAAGGATCATTTAAATGTCAATGTCATTCATCTTTAATGAGAAAACAAAACCTTTGGGCATTATTAGTCTTTGGAATTATAAAACACATTGGTTGATATTCGATCATTTCCAAAACCAAATAAGGAAAGACCAGTACAAATCTGAGTACAGGATGATTTGCCTGACCCGGGTCTCGGAGAACGCATCGCCACCATCTGTAACTGCTGCTGGTTAGTTAGCAGGAATGTCACCGTCGTGATGTATAGCTCAATAATGCCAAGCCAGCTGGCAAAACACATTTTGGGGATTCAGGCTGTGTAAGTTAGATCAAAAAATTATCAAGATAGATAGCATGACGGAAGGTGGTAGAGAGTTGATAAGGTGCTGGGAATTGAATGTGCATGCCTGTGTGCGTGTGTCTGCACATGTGTGTGCATGTGCGTGTGTCTGCATATGTGCAGGATTGTATTGCATGTGCAGGTGGTAGGAGCAGAAGAGCCTGTACATTGGAGGGAGGTCATGTAACACATGGTCAAGATCATTGCTGGAGTTAGAAGCCCTCAGACCTGGCCACTGTGCAGTTTCATGGACTGTAGTACCCCCCAACCCAAGCCTCAATTTACCCATCTGACAGTGGGACAGCCTGGCCCCTTTACTCACCTGGGGTGTGCAGAGGGAACTCTAAAGTGTCCCAGGATAAGGGGAATGCCGTACCCAGAATGAGGACCTCGGCCTGGTCATTATCATGGTATTGTCATTCAATAAGGAAAACAACTAACAAGGTTCTGAACCGAGATTCAAATGTAATCGCTGTGTCTGGCTCTCACCGAGTCTACAGGAAGATTTGGATAAACAGCACTGAATTAATAAAGGTGGCATCGTCGTCTGGTGTTACAGGAATTACTGGTCGGATGTATGTGTGTTCTAGAGATGGTGAGTTACTCATGAGCCATAAAGTGTGGACAGGAAGACAGCGGCTGCAGGATGGAGACAATCATTCTGCATTCTGTGAATAGTCTGGGGCAAGCACCTGCTCTCAGCCACCCCTTTAGCCTTGGGAATACTATCATCAGTCAGGGGAATCCTCCACAGCAAGGCATAACCCACTGCATATTTTGCATAATTCATAGTTCTACATACATAATTATTTTATGTATGATTATAAACATATAATTTTAAATATAAATTTGTACCTTTGTAACTGCTAAAATAGTCTGGTGTTATTATAATTGCATTGAATGTCTATAATATGGGAGTGAATTTTGTGTTCTAAGGAAAAGCTGCTGGTGGATGCTCTGGGTTGTGTCCTCATGAAAGTAAATGATAAAAAAGACCCGTTTCTAATTCCAGAAGGTCCGCGCCTCTACTGCGGGCCTCCTGCAGCTCACGAGTCGCTCACAGCAGGACGGAACCCGTCACACCCACAGTGAATGAGCACTGAGCATTTCTCCTGGCAACCCTGGAGCTGTCCATGAACTTCGACCTCCTTCCCCAAATTCCATTCTGCTTCTCCCACACCTGGGGACAGGGTGGGGAAGGGCCTATGGAAATACACTGTGGTCTCACTGTCCCCACACTGAGCAAAGCACAGTGCATGCCTCTTTATCTCACATCCACATGCTACTCAGTAATTACAAGGAACTGCTCTGTGGGCCGGGCTGCTTGCCCTGTGAAGAAATAGCTATTGACTGCCCAAGCATTGAGTTCCTGCCCGCCCACCACACTCCTACGCCATGGCCCAGAGACGCCTGGATGCTCAGTTTAGATGTCTCTCGGATGCTGGCCCCGTGTGTCCACCAGGCTGTACCCTAAACCCAGCACCTCTGCAGCCTATCACCCCCCACATAGCGACCAAGTCCCCTTCTGGTAGCGCCCTGTCTGAGTCTCTGTGGCCTGCGTCGCTGAGACTGCTGACCACACACCTGTCTGGGATTCCTCCTACCCACCAGCTGCATCTGTCTTTAGGAGTGTCTATTCCCCAGTCCCCACCCCCTAGGTGCCTCACGCTGAGGGACACTAAGCTCCATCGACTGGCCATTGCAGTTGAGAGCTCCAGAGGAGAGAACAGAGGTGTGAACAGCGAGGTCTCCATCTACACCTCTGCACAGGGGACCTTATCGCTGACACCCTAAGACGGCTGTGTAGGGATTACAATGTTCAATGCACCTATTTCAGTGTCTGGTCATAGTAGGAATGGTCTTTCTCTGGATTTCCCAAGAGCATGGGGTGCAGCAACCTCTGCCCCAGTGTCTGTGCTGTGATGGTTCCAGGCCAGGAGTGTGTGCCCGGAGGCAGCTGGCAGGGTCAGTGCTCTGGAGACTGGTCCCCTGCTGAGAGCTGTCGGTCACCTGCGGTGCCCACAGCTGTGCCCAGGACTGCTTCCCGAAGTACACCCACACTCCGGCTACTTCTACTTGGATTTCAATACCCGCACTTCTTCTCCACTAAAGAAAAGGTGCTTTTTCCTTTCTGTTCACTCCTTGGGGGCATTTGGAAAATGGGTATGTGTTCCATTATCATGATTGTCTGGCTTTTAGCATGCTTTAGCCAATGTGGAAGTTATTCTAAAATCCTTAACCCACTGTCAAAAGGCCCAAGGTTGGCCGTCCTGCCTCAGCGTGAATGCCTCTATTACAAGCAACAGCAGAAATGCAAACTGCTGCTAAACCTTGCGCTTTGGACTATAATTGGGCTCAGTTCACTTGGATGAAACAAACTCTTAGCACAGAAGTTGCCTGTGTTGTGATGAAATGACTGTAAGTGGCCAGCTGGATGCTGCGGGGTGGGGGATGGGACTTGCTTCCACACTTTAATTGCCTGCTGGTGGTGTGATCCTGCAGCAGGAGGGAGGCTGGGGAGGACAGAGCCCACCGCCCTCACCTCCAGCACGGCTGACTATAGGAGAGAAATACACTGTCAACCACCCTCGTCCAGGAACCAGGATGCCCCTTGTTCTACCCAGGGAGAATCCAAGCATCCCGGACAGCAAGACAGATTCCCCCACTGCAGAGCAATATTTGTTCAGCAGCCCCGTTACACCGTAGGGACCCCCAGGGGATGCCTGCAACCTCAGCTAGTACAGGCTGTATATATACCATGTGTGGCCTGTGTTATGCTCAGACCCTTTGTCCCGGAGAGACCACCAGGAGACCAAGCTGTATGCAACTGCAGAAGAGCCTTTATTCAAGCTTAAGCTTGGGTGCCCGACATAAAATGACACAGCAGTTCAGTACGGGGACCTCGGGCACGTTTTTGCTTCAGTTTTTATAATTTTCAAACAAAGAGCCTCAGTTTCCCTCTGCTAATTGGACAGTTCCACATGGGTTTGCCTGACCTTTGCCAGGATTGGTTGTAGATACAGTTGATCATCACAGACTGGTTAGACATTCGCTGTCCTTGTACATTCTCTATTGGAAGATGTTTTCCCTAACTTTCTAGACTATTACAGTAATAGTAACCACAATAACCATCAATCTATAGAAGGCCATCTTGACCTCGGTCAGGAGGGTCCCAAGTAAGGACGTTTTGCTTTCCCAACAGATGTCTAGGTCAGGGAGTGAGTCCGCTAAGGACATCCTGCCTTGTTAGCCAGAGCCTGAAGCAAGCAGTTTTAACTTTAACTATTTCAATGCTGTAAGGAGGTCCTTACAGCCTATACAGGCCTATGTATGATACAGTTTAATTTATAAGGTAGGCAAGTAAGAGACTAACAATGATCTTCTGTAGATCTTAGCAACCTTACTGCACAATTCACTTCTCTGCTTAAGTCGAGAGCTTTACCTTTTCCCCTAAGGATCGCTTTATGGCTTCTCTTCGGCGTCTCTGAATCACCTGCAGTGCTCCTCTTGTGCCTTGAGGCCACTGTTAAGTAAAATGAGGGTCACCTGAACACAAGCACTGTGGTGCCACCGGTTGATCTGATGACCTTGAAGGCTAGGAAGTGACCAGCGTGGGGGGAGGGGATAGGAGACCGCACCGCCCTACTCAGAATGCAGAATGGCCCACCATCGAAGACCTATAAATTGTGTCTTTCTGAAATTGTCCACTAATATTTCTGGACTTTGTTGACCCCAGGGAACCTGATTCTCAGAAAAAGAAACCTCTGATGACAGGGACACTATAACTCAGACCAACTTTCTCTGAATCTCTGTTTCAAAATCCATATGCCCTCCTCCTATATTTTGATGTCATTTCCACCCTCAGTGTTGTGGGAACTGAGTTTTTCTACAGGCTTCCTTCTCTTAAGGCTGCTTCCACAGGTGTCATCCTAATGAAGCCAAAGAATCTTGGTATAAGGCAAAGCATAACTGTTTCTAACCATGGCTTTGGGGCTCCAAATATTAAGTATTCTTAAATCATGACATGTATTTTTATATATTTAAATCTTTGTTTAAAAACACCTTTATAAGATGTTGTACACAAATTATTTCTCATTTGATGACAGCTTTGAACACAGAGGTGATCCGATCGTGCCAGTGCCTAAGCCACTTCTGTGACTGTGGCCTCCTGGGAAGAAGCAGCCGGTATTCCTGGCGACGGGTCACGCCTGGCGGCAACGTCTCAACAACACACACCATAAAGATTCATGAGCTATGTCTCAGACATGAGAGGGCCAAAGCTGACCCTTTCAAAGGATGGGCCTCAGGGGGTGTCCGGGGGAGAGCCCTCTCACTGGCCGAGCGCCAGCTGGGACGTGGAGTCAGAGGGGCCCGAGCTTCATACTGTCCCAGAGTCAGCACCTAGCTGTGCCCAGTGCCGGCCACCAGTGTTGAGGCCCACCCACAAGGCTGGCAGGTGGATAGATGATCACCCATCGGCTGAGATCCGCTGCTCTGGGGAGGCCCGGCCTCCTGGTCAGATGACTTCCTTTAAAATGTGCTTAAGAAAGACAAATGGGTGAACTCTCCGAATGCACCGCAGCACGTTAATGCTTTCCTGTCAAAACATCACACTGTCTAGACCACGCTGCATCTGGGACTTTGAAAACCCGTCTCCTCTGAATCTGTATTCCATAAATGCAGCTTTTACAGAATGTATTACAGTTGAAGGGGAAAGCCAATAATTGCAATGTTTGAAGATTCGATTTAAATACTTAGAGTGGTCAAGAGCAGTCCCAGGGGATCCAGGTGGAGCAGCTCAGTTCTCGTGGAGTCTGCTTTAAATGAGTTTTTAATATTTAAAAACACAAAACGCCATCTGCTCTTCTGAGGCATTGGCGCGCCCCGAGGACCTGGAGCCAGGGGTCTCACGAGTCAGAGGCCTTTGCCCACCGTCTCGGGCCAGCTCACTGCGGGCCCTGGGGCCGCCCCGCTGAGCATGTGCGTGAGGCTGAGGCCTCATGCCTGCAGAAAGGCAGACAGCTTTGCAGGACCTTCAGGGAGTTTACCACCCAGGCGGGACTGGGTTCACTCCCTTTGGAAGCAGCAAGTGTTTTCCAAAGTCGCCTTTGCTGCCATTTCCATTTCTCCACACCTGCCCACTTCACAGCATCACGGGGGCCTCTGACTCCAGACAGATCAACGGCAGCGGGCCTGGTCTGTGGGGTTGTCAGGCTCACAAAGCGCCTTTGCTTCAACTCTAGGGCCATCTGCATGTCTGGAAAAGTGGCTCTCTTGGCTCCAGGTCATCTGCCAGCCAAGGAGGAAGGTCCTGAGGATGGGCACAGCAGGCCCGCTCTGCCACAGTCATGGTGTCTTCAGGCTGGGTGGGCCAGCCTCAGCCTGGGGATCTGGGGAGCCTCGTTGGTCCACCCCAGCATGGTAGAACACTGCCACGTGCTCTGTGATGGAGAACGCTGGAGGCGCGGCCTTTGAGAACAGTGAAGATGGCAGATGATAGATACCAGAAGCAGATGAGAGAGAGGCCTGGCTGAAGCTGAAGGCTGGTCCTCAGGCCGCGTCAGCAAGCAGGGTGACCGGACCCCGGGTGGACAAAGACCTGGGAGGCGAGTGGACATCATAGAGACTCCGAGAAGACAGAAGGGCACGGACAGGTGTGGCTGGTGTCAGGAGAAATGACACTCCAGCAGACAGGGAAGACAGAGCTCCAGGGAGCTGCGAAGACTGCTCGGCAGTGGGGTACCGCCCCGAAGGCGGAGGTGGCCGAGGCATCAGAAGCCAGAGGGCTCTGTGCCCACCTCACTGCCGACACTGCCTAGGTAGGCTTCCTGAGGCACCCTGTAGGCACCTTAAAGTTCACTGCTGCTCGTGTGCAATAGTGACATTTGATTGATGCATGATGATTATACAGAACAGTGGCTTTAATTGTGCCCTCTTCATACATGCAAATAACAATTTATCTTTAATAAATGTAGAGATTGTATGACCATCACCACAAACCAAGCTTAGGACATTCCCATCACTCCCAACGCTCCCTCAGTCCCAGTCCCAATTAATCTGATCCCACCCCCAGACCCAGAAGACCACTTACCTTTTTCGTTTCTCTGTCAATGTGCCTTTTCTAAATGAGGTAGAAACGGAACCACACCTCGTGCATCCCTTTGTACCATTTCCTTCCTGCACTTCCATTCCCCCCTGCAGTGTGAGAGAGCACAGTGTGTTTGAAGTTCAGCAGATGTGAGCAATTCATCATTTTTCATTACTAAACAATATTCCATTATATGGCTACCCCACATTTTATTCATTTCATCAATTTATGAGCATTTCAGTTGTCTGCTGTTTGGGGGAATTATGAGTAATGTTGCTACCAACATTCGAGAAGGAGTTTTTGTGCGGACATGGGCATGCGTTTCTCATGGTTGGTTTCTCGGAGTAGAATCACTGGGTCCTACTGTAAGTCTATGTTTAGCTTTCTAAGAAACCACCAAACAGGTTTTCAAGTGTCTGTACCATTCATACTGTCACCAGCAATGTGTGAGGGCTCCGGTTTCTCTTTGTAGTCCCTTTTTTGTCTTTTCAAGGGTCAAGTGATTTTCCTTTACCTTTTCTTCTTCTGACACGTTGCTCAGAGGCTGATGGTGGGCGAGGCCACCCACGTCCAGAGGAGGAACCCTCTGGTTGGGTTCTCGGAGCACCACACTAAAGCCAACCTTGTTTCTGTACCTTAGGACATGCTACCTTCTAACGCTCATTAACACAATGTCCTCCAGGTTCATCCCTGTTACTGCAAATGAATGTAATTCTCATTAAACTACCAATGACTTTCTTCACAGAATTAAGAAAGGAAATCCCAAAATTCATATGGAAGAACAAAAGATCCCAAATAGCCAAACAAATTTTGAGCAAAAAGAACACAGCTGGAGGTATCATACTACCTGACTTCAAAATATGCTACAACACTATAGTCATCAAAACAGCATGGTATTGGCATAAAAACAGAAAACAACCCTATGCATTCAGACAGCTGATTGCTAACAAAGGTACCAAAAATATACATTAGAGAAAGGACAGCCTCTTCAACAGATTGTCCTGAGAAAACTGGATTGAAACTAGACCCCCATTGCTCACCCTGTGCAAAAGTAAAGTTAAAAGGGATCAAAGACCTAAATGTAAAATCTATAACTATGAAACTACTGGAAGGAAACAAATGGTAAATACTTCAAGACAAGACCTGAAAGCACAAGAAACAAAAGCAAAAATAGATAAATGGATTTATATCAAGCTAAGAAGCTTCTGTACAGCAAAGGAAACAATCAATAGAGTTCATGGATAACCTACGGAATGGGAAAATGTTTTCTATCCTATTCTTCTGACAAAAGATTACTGTACAGACTATATTAGGAACTTTAAAAACCCAATAAAAATCCAATTTAAAAAATGGACAAGGATATCAATAGACATTTCTCAAAAGAAGAAACTCAAAATGGCCAACAAATATATGAAAAATGTTCAACTTCATTGACCTTCAGGAAAATGCAAGTCAAAACCATAATGAGATACTGTCTCAACCCAGTTAAAATGGTGAAAAATCACAAAATCAAAAATTAACAAATTTTGGCAAAGATGTGGGAATTTATATATTGTGGATGGGCTTGTAAATTAGTACAGCCATTATGGAGAACAGTATGGAGGTTCCTCAAAAAATAAAAATAGAACTACCAGCTGATCCAGCCATCCCACTCCTGGGTGTATATACAAAGAAAATATCAGCACATCTAAGAGACACCTGCACACCCACATTTGTTGCTGCACTATTCTCAATAGCTAAGATACGGAGTCAACCTAGGTGCCTATCAAGGGATGAGTAGATAAAGAAAAAGTGGTACGTATACACAATAGAAATTTATTCAGACATTAAAAATAATGATATCCTGTCATTTTCAGCAAAATGGACAAAACCAGAGGTAATTATGCTAAGTGAAATATCCTTTCCTTCATGATAATACTCTATCGCCTGTATTTTTTATTATAGCCATTCTTCCAGATGAGGGGTGCTATTTCATGAATCTAATTTGCATTTCCCTGAAGACTAAACATGTTGATCACCTTTTGGGGCATATTTTAGCCATTTGTCTATTTCCTTTCATGAAGTGAATATTCAGATCTTCTGCCCATTTTTAAATCAAGTTGTGTCATTGAGGGGTAAGCGTTCTTTATGTATTTTAGATACAAGTCTTCTATCAGAAATATGATTTAAAATATATGCCCCTACTCTATGTTGTATATCTTCACTTTCTTTTTCTTATTGGTGCATTGTAACCATACATCTTGATGGGTTTCAGGGTGGTAGAAGTATACATGCACACATCAGTATCTTCACTTTCTTAATGGTGCCTTTGGCGCACAAAGGTTTCTAATTTTAATAATGACAAAGTTAACCATTTTTCTTTTATGGGTCATGGCTTTATTTTTTATCTAAAAATCTCTATATTTAACCCAAAGTTGTGAAGGATTTATCCTCTATTTGTGTCTAGCATTTCTGTAGTTTTGTCTCTTACATGAAGGTTATGATCCTTTTTGAATGGATATGAAATTGTTCCACCATTATTGGTGAAAGACTATCTTTCCCCCCAACTGAATGGCTCTGACACCTTTGTTGGAAATCTATTAATCA
Source organism: Glis glis (assembly GCA_004027185.1). NCBI lineage: Eukaryota > Metazoa > Chordata > Mammalia > Rodentia > Gliridae > Glis > Glis glis. The sequence continues at coordinate 59,401 of PVJS01003161.1, forward strand.
AATAATCAAGACTCCTTGACTTCCTATGCTATTCCACTAATCTATATATGCCTATATTTATACCCCTACTACACTCCACTCTCTTTGTGTGTGTGTGTATGTGTGTGTGTGTGTGTGTGTGTGTGTTACTAAAGATTGAACCCAGGGGTATTCTACCTCCGAGCTACACCCCCAGCCCTATTTTTTATTCTTTATTTTGAAACAGGGTCTCACTATAAATTTACAGCAATTTTGATATAAGGTAAAGTCTTCCAGATATTTCTCTTTTTCAAAATCATTCTGGTTATTTTATGTCCTTTGCATTTTCTTATAAATTTTAGGACTACTTTGTCAATTTCTATTGCAAACTTGGCTCAGGATTGCCTTGACTGTATACAGCAATTTGGGGAGAATTGTCATCTTGCTGTTAGGACTTCCCACCATGAACATGGAATTCTTCACCTATTGAATTCATCTTTAAATTCTCTCAGCAGTACCTTGAAGTTTTCAGTGCAAAAGTTTTGTACTTTGTTAAATTTGCTCCTAAGTATTTTATTCCTTTGGTGCCATTGTGAATGGAATCATTTTTCTAATTTTGTTTTAAGGTCTTTTGTTGCTTATATAGAGAAACACAATTTATTTTACATCAATCTTACATTGTGGAGCATTGCTAAAGTTGTTTATTATTTTAATAGTTTTCCTGAATTCTTTAATATTTCCTTTATATAGGATCATGTCATCTTTGAATACAGATAGCTTTGCTTCTTTCCCAGTCTTGACGCCTTTACTTCTGCTGTTGCTGTGTGCCTGTGCTGGTGGGACCCAGGACTTTGTGGAGGAGGTGGCAAGAGTGGGTGTCCTGTTTTGTTCCCTATCCTAGGGAAAGCATCTGTCTCCCCACTAACTATGATGTCAGCTGAGGGCTTTCAGTACATGTCCTTCTCCAAGTTGAGTAAATTCCCTTCAGTTCCTACTTTGTTGAGGTTTTCTTCTTTTATTTCTGAATGATTGATGGATTTATCAAATGCTATTTCTGCATCTACTGAGTTAATCACATGTCCTTTGTACTTCATTCACTGATACTGCTTATTTCATTAGCTGATTGTTTTTAAGGCGTTAAACCAACCTTGTATTCTTGGAATAAAACCCACTTGGTCATCATCCACTTTGTGTGCTGCTAGATTAAGTTTGCTTCAATTTCGTTAAAGATTTTCGTGTCCACATTCATGAGGAATATTGGCCTGCCATTTTCTTTTCCTGTGATGTCTTTGTCTGGCCTTGGGATCAGAGTACTACAGGATCTGCCGGGTGATCTGTGGCTGCAGCTCTGGACTGGGATTTCCTCCTGGGAGGATATCTGGCTACTGTATAGTATCTTGCCTGCACTCACTCTGAGACGTGTTGCCTCTGCAGTGTGCAGCCTCAGAGGGCTTGCTCATCCTCTGCAGGGCTCTGTCTTCACCATTGCTCGTTTTTCAGCTTAGCTTCCTAGGGGCCACATCTGCTTCTGCATTGCTTAGCAGTCGACTGACCATTGGTCAGAATTTGCGCTCACATGCCTTGCCCCCAGGTCAGCTTCCAGCCACCACTGAAGAACTTGCATCTGGACCCAGGGCTGCAGGCAGCCTTCAGGCAGCTTTCAACCCCCCCCTTTACTATCCACTGAGCCCGTTCATGTCTTCACTGTGCCTGCATGCAGGCTCCTGGCAGCCAGGGCTACACGGAGACGCCTGACTGCTTCTTTCCTGTCTCCTTGTTCAATGTCTGGCCATCTATTGCTTGTCCTGACAAGACTAGCCATCTCAGGCCGTATGAAAGTGGCAGTGCTTGCCTGCTGACCAGGGATTGCTGCTGGTTTCAGACAATGTGATGGACAGGGAGGTTTTGCTTCTGCTCCTTTCAGTCCAGCCCCCTCCCACAGTGAAGCTGTTGGTAATTCACAGCCTGCCCTGACCTCTTAGAACCACCCTATAGACAGAGCCATGGGGTGAGTGGGAGAGGGTGGGAACAGCCCCAAGCAAGAACACCATTCCACCCCACTCTTCTTATGCGGAGTGCCAAGTCCTGCATCTTCCTTCCTTCCTTCCTTCCTTCCTTCCTTCCTTCCATGTGTGTGGAATTAGGGATTGAACCCAGGGGCATTCTACCTCTGAGATAATACCCCCAACCCTAATATATATATCAATATATAAATATATCTATTTCCTAAAATATATACATATTTCATATATATATATATATATATATTTATTTATTTATTATTTTGAAACAGGATCTCACTAAGTTGCAGAGGGCCTAGCCTCAGGGCTAGCTTCAAACCTCCAATCCTCCTGTCTCAACCTCCCAAGTACTGGGATTATAGGTATGTGCCACCATGCCCAGCTGTGCGTTTTCATGAGTAGGAGCACCCCAGCTTATCGGAAGGCTCTGGCTGACTCCCAGGGCTCTGGGTGGTCGCTCTGGTCATTTGTCCAGTTTATGGCTCCTTTCCAGGGAGTGGAAGCAGAGCACCCCCCCTCCACCATTCCATGAGACCCCTGTCTCACACAGGCTCCCGATGTCATTCCGTGCTCCCCTGCTGAGAGTCGGGAGGTTTGGGTTTATATCCGTGTCCGGCTCTGAGCCAGCTGGGTACTTCATATTTATTTTTCTTTCCGAGTCCGCCTCTGCCGATGCGAAGAAAGAGTCTGACAAAGGGATTTCTGAGTCCACAGCCAGCTCTAATGTTTTGTTAACTCACAGAACAAAAAATGCAGAGTATTAATCAAAACTCTCAACTCCATGAAACATTTCAGAATCACACAATTCCTGCTCCCGTGAGAACACGTCTTTCTTCTAGGTGAAAGTCTGGGCATTCTCTTTCCCTCTCAAGGTGGCCCCGTGTCTCCACCTGGGCGGAAGCGCTGTTCCCTGCTGCCTGTGACTTACAATTAACCAGGGGTGAACTAGCACTGCCCATCCAGGGCCACTGGAAGGCCCTGTCTTTCTAACATGGAACCTACATTTCCTGGATTATAGATTGAACCACCCTGGACACCTTACCTTTACTTGATGGCTGCAAATGAAAATGTCATCGCACGCACCGGTGACACTATGGATGAGTCCTTGGGGTCCTGTCTCTGTGCGCTGATCCAGTTTTAGAGTTCTTATGGACAGGTTTTAGCAATTGTGTAGGCTGGTGTCTTCTCTCTTTCCCCTTCCCCCTCCTGTGCCCCCCATTTCCTTCCTACTCATCACGTCCTGCTGCTGGCAGCTATCTGTCCTCTACCTCCGCAGCCCCTTCCCTCTCACAGTGATGGACATTAAGGAGTCCTATAGAATCACCATGTCTAGCAGATTCTGCGTGAATGGTTGGAGCACTACAGGCTCCTGGCATGATTCTTAGGATGATCCCCTTCAACTAAGCAGCATTCTTAGCTTCCCCTCTAAGCATGTTTGGATGGCTCTCAGTAAGAAATTCACTTTAGCTATCAGAGATCTTACTACAATAATCCATCACCTACAGTAATACGTGCATGCCCATGCTTATAGCTGCCTGATTGACAATAACCATTCTTTTTCTAATATGAAGCTAACTTCCTTCTTTCCCCACTGTGTTTCGATAGTTATCTCTGTCCATGCCCATCGTGCCAGGTTGTTTCGCTGAGCTTCTTGGCCCAACCGCAGTTTACTTGATGGCCACCGCACTCCAGGGGAGGACGAGTCTGTCTCTTCCAGTTGGTGGCCACCACTCTCCAGGGGAGGACGAACCTGTTGCTCCTACTTTCCCAGGTGGAAGCTGTGCTTCAGTGAACAGTAACACTGCTGTAGGCCCTGTGCATCGGTGTGAATGTCCCCTGCTGGCAGAGAAAACACAAAGTGGGAACTAGGGTACCTTGAGCTCCCTGATAAGGCCCAGACACGTCAAATTTCATGTCTCAGGAGACAGGTGGGAGGTGCACACCTTCCCTAACATTTCACATCACCAGTTGCAAACATTTGTGTCTCTGAGGGGTCTGAAGTATTTCACCTGGGTAGTGAATACAGTTCCCAGGTGCTATTAATTGTCTCTTAGATCGTTTAACACAGTTGTCTTATAACTGCCTCTATTTTCCCATTGTTGGGATCCCTGCAGTTCTGACCCTGTTCTGGATGTCCTGTAGAGGCCCACAGGGGTGTGGACTTGGAGTCAGACTGCCTGGCTCAAATCTACCATTTGCGGGTGCATGCCCTGACTTTTCCTGAGCCTCAGTCTCCCCAACTGTGGAAGGCGAGGAATGTTCCCTGTCTGTGGCAGAAGCAGCTCCTTGTTCGCTGAGTGGAGGCTCCCTGAGCCTCATCAGGACCCTCTGCCCAGCCCAGGGAAGCATTCTCAGGGCCCCTGGCGTGGCAGTGGGGCTGCAGGAGAGTGTCTTGGGCTGCTCATGCCAATGGGGGTTAGAAATCAAGCATCCCATCCCCCATTGTCAGCTGGATTCTGATGTCACCAAGGCCCACAGGAGGAGTGCAAATGGAGAGCTGAGTCCTGGCTCTTGGTGGGGAGCAGCCCCTGGACAGCTGCAGGGGCACAGAATGACCGTCCATGGAGCCCCTGACTTGTCATGTGGCTCCCGTCACCTGAACCAACACACTGCTCCAGAGGGTCACAGGAGGGGTCTGGGGCTAGAGACCAGCTTGGTCAGTGGCAGAGGAGTCCGCAGCCATGATCACTCACAGAAAGCCACTGCCCTCCTTGCATGGAGTGGAAGGATAGCCAGGGAGATGTGTCGCTCAAACATAAGGACAGGGACTTCTTCCCGGTGCAGGGGTGAACAGGATTGCTATGGAGAAGCCCCGTCCCTCTGTCTCAGGAGGATGGACGTGGGAGCCGGGCGGTGGTGGTCAGCTCCAAGGGCCTTCTTGATCCCAGGCTGTGTGGAAGGCAGGGGAGAGCCCTGCCCGCTTCACTTCCTGCTCCCTAAGCCTCCATGGTTCTTACGTTTGTACAATGAGAGCTTTAGAGGAGTAGTTGGTCAACTCTAAATTCTGTCTAAAAATAAACAAAAATAACAATGGTACCTTATTGCATCTTGCCTTTTACAAAGGGCTGTATTGTGTAGGGCAGGAAGAGCAAGCGTTTACTGAGGTCAGAGACTGAAAAGCAATTTGCATATATTGTTTCCCATTTCTTAGGGCTTTGTTAGGATTCAATGTATTTAGTACCATTTCATAAGCAAACAAATAAGAACTGTTGGGAGTGTTGCATGCCTCACTAACAGCCCAGCAGAAGCCAGGACCATGACCGAGCTCAGGCCTCCTCTTCTGCTGCTCTATACCCCTGCAGCAAGCTCCCCATCCTGTTCTCTTCCATACCCCAGAGGTGTGGCGCTGACTTAGCACTGAGGGTCCCCTTAGCAGGGAAGGGCAGCAGGGGTGGGGGCACTGGCAGCCCCTGTGCCAGCTCAATGTTTCAGTCCTTGGTGCAGACCACTTCAATGAGAGGAGCTGTGTGAACAGAGGGAAAATGGGGGGGGTATATCAGCTATCTCAAATAACAATTTCTTTCCCATCCAATAGTAGCCCTGCCAATTACTTGAAAGGAGTCAAGCATGGTGGAGACTGAGTGACATGTGGCCAGTGGCCCCATATGCCAGAGATGCCAGGCCAAACATACCTACAACCCCAAGGCCACCAGAGTGTCCACTAAAGTGTCCCAGTGAAGTGACCTGACTGCTCAGCACTGGAGAACACTGAGACCACTGACAGGAGACCAGGCGCATGTGCAGTCTGCCAAGGCATAGGCAGAGAGTGCATGTCTGTCTGTCCTCGGGGCCTCAAGGCCCCCGTCCTGAATCCAGAAGAGTAGCCATTCCCAGAAACACTGCAGGGACAGGCTCAGGTGCCCTTGAGCCCAGGGTGGCAGCCTGGCCACCTCCACCAGAGCTCCCCTCAGCTCCAGCGGAGCCCGGGCTCAGAGGTTGCTGCCTGGGCCTGCTGGTCTCCCACCTTCTGGCAGACAGAAGTCACATGTGCATGGGCTGGCAGCCCTGGAGGGACAAAGTCCAGCGATGAAGGTGACGCGAGGTCACACCAAGCAAGGATCCGCTTCATGACCCTGGGTAGATTTCTATGCTGCCTTATGCCAGCTGCTGCAGCCTGCCCTGCAAGCAGGCTGTTACCATAGCAACGAAGATAAGCTGAGTCAGGCAAAGAGCTGCTGGGTCGGCATGGCAACAAGATAAGATAAACGGACACTGAGACCCAGAAAGTTACAGACCCCACGACTTAAAGGGGGGCTGAAAGACACCATGTATCACCTCACCTAGTCGCCGACTAAGCTTGGTGATATCAGACCAGACTGGCTGTCCTTGAAAAGATGAGGAAACATAAACTAAATATAAGACCTGGAGTCTAGGGGGGTGGCTGTGTCTCATTTTGGGGCACCCCATCAACTTAGTGTTTTGCTTTCTCTTGCACTTTGCAATAAATCCTACTTTAACTTGGCAACTACCTGTCCCGGTTCATTATTTCTATGTGGGCTGAGGACAAGAACCCACAGGGTGGCGACACTCAAATCGTAACAGCTCTGTGTCAGAGGAAGCAGGAATGGAAGGGCATCCCAGGAAACCTGGGCAGTCAACCATGGGCTCCAGGTATGCCCCACACCTTAGGTCATGTGCTGGGAGAACGTATAGATGCTGAGGTGTCGCGCTCTCCTCCTGCGTGCCAGGAGCCAGTTGGCAGGGTCACTGCGAGTTGACTTGGGCAGATGGGAGTCCACTGGGTGTGCGGCTGTGCTTGGGTCTTGTATTCATCATTTTCCATTGCTATAGTGAGAAACCAGAGGCTGGGAAACTTATAAAGAAAATAGTTCCTTTAGCTCACAGTTTTAGAAGGTAGAAGTCCAAACAGAACATCTCTGGCTCCAGCAAGCCCCCTCCCGGCCTGCATCCCCTCATGCCTGAGGGAGAGAGAGCCGGCCAGCTCCTTCTATAATAACCCTCTCTCAAAAGCCAATCAGTCCCAGGAGAGGCTCTGCGATCCCTTCTGCAGGCGTGTCCCTGGTGATTTAAGGACCGCCTACCAGTCCCACCCCTCAAAGGTCCTGTCACCTCTCTCGACCCCATACCGAGGACCAAGGTCCCCACATGTGACCCCGTGGGGGCAAACCATACCTAAACCATAGCTGCAGTGGCCCCTGAGGGCTTTCCAGATCGCCCAACCCAAACACACACACACAGCTTCCCTCCCCAGCATGCACAGGCCATGGCTCCCCTTCGAAGGCACCCAGGAAAGGATGCTGGAATTGTGACTGAGCTTTCTCCTGCAGCAACGAAAGGGGAGCATCTTAGAAGTTGTGGGATTACAAATACACCTTAGGCGGTGGAGGAGGGGGTGCACGGCCCCTGGACCAGGGTGTTTAGGAGTTAACTGCAGGGCAAAGGCTAGTATCTTAGGGACATCGTGCTCCAAAGTTACACAGCTTAAGCCCAAGCCAAGCTCCTCAAGGATCCGTTTCAATGTCAGAGGTGAGCGGGGATGGATGGGCCTCACTGGAGACCTTGGCAGTCTCTGAGAAAGAAGAAGGATGGAGCCTGTCAGCGTCCACGAGAGGCACTGCGTCTCCCCGGGAATTAGCATTAAGTTCCTTACATCCTCCCCGACAGCAGTCTCACCCTGCTGTGGGGACTGGCCTGGCATGGGGAGCCCTGGGTACAGCATTTGGGCACACATGGCACCCCTGCTTCAGTGCTTGTTGCAACACAAGAGCCCCAAGAGGTCTCACGCAGGGTCCCCCCTGACTGTTCGCGGCCCGGCCCTCGGTGAAGAATGTCTCTCTGCCCACACACCGCAGCAGCATCTGTAGCGGCCAGCTGGAGAAGTTAAACAGATAATTACCTCCGCATGTGTCGTGGTGAGCTGGTTATTAAGGCGCTGATTAATTGCTTCTAAAGTATATGCTGAGTGACATTGAAACCACAGAAAGCATGCTGGCCAGACATCTGAAATAAGAACATTCCTCCAATACGCCAATCACCCTCCCTAATGATGTCCTCTCACTTGGAATTACGGAGAATTTTCAACAAGGTAAAATGGCATCGATATCATCTTGATGCCGCTACTGGCGTGTAGACTGTGGTCCAGAGGACGGGGTGCATGACCCAAGTTTGCATAGTTCCGTGTGGCCAGCCACACAGAGCCAGAGCAGGAAGAAATGCAGAACTGGTCCCGGACAAACAGACCTGGGTATCTTATGTCTATTTCTGGCCCAAAGACTTGCAACTCTTTCTAAAATGCTGAGTTTTTATTTCTTCCTGTGAACACAGCTCACCTCCCTTGTACCGACAGACCTCTAATATGTTGTTTTCCCTCCCATGAGATGTTTAACAACCCAGCCATGCCCTTTTTCAGGAGGAGGCAGAAGTACGCTTGGAGACCCCACAGAGGAGCCTGCCTGGAGATGTGGCTCCGATCCCCACCCTGTGCATGACTTCGAGTCCAACGCTCAGCCTCTCAGGCCTCAGGACTCCAAGCTGGGCAGAGATGACATGGGCGTGCATTTCCAGTAGCTCACTAATGGGTAGAGGAGGAAAAGGATGTTCTCTATACCATTCCTGGTCCCATGAGTGCAGGCTCCACCCCTTTGTCCTGCAGAGCATGCTGAGGGAGGCCAGAGGTCTACTCCTCAGTACAGTGACCCTCTCCTCAAACCACATCCCCAAGGGCTTGGGTGGGCGCAGTGATGGGCTGCCTGCCAGCCATCCGCCCACATTTGTGCTGTTTCCCTTCAACCATGTGGAACATGAAGTCAGCTATTTCATTGGCCAACCCTGGACACATTCCAGGGCATAGAGCTGCTAGGCTCTGAAAGACTGTGCAGCCACAGAGGAGCCTACCAGGATTGAAGACACAGACCCTCACCGTCTCTCTGGGAGTCATGGACTTCAGGTTTGGGTCTTCTCCTGAGAGCAACAGGCCCCAAGTCCCCCAGATACATATTTGTTGTTTACTTGGTACCTGACACCACTTGGTAAACATTTTCATCAATAATAGAAGCCTCACAATAAACTGTCTAAAATACAGGATGAATGAAATTTCTAAGACCTCAGACTGCAGTTGTAAATGTCGCACTTGGGACAATCATCCGACCACAGATACAAATCCTAGATCAGGCATTTTCTGAATGGTCTCCCCAGTGCCACGGCCCTTCCCAACCCTATCTTTGAAGCGTTGATGAATAACTGCTGCAGAAATGATATGAATTTCTTCATTGGTGTAGGATTTGATGGATCTTTTTCTCATTGCCCACCCTTTGTTCTTCCTCCTTAAAAGACAGTAGGAGTCTTGACGGTATTTACAAGAAGTAGTGTGGTAATTTGACCTCATACAAGTTACACAGCCTTAGTTTCCTTCTCTCTAAATAGAAAGATAATAGCTGCAGTGGATGGAATATTTGTGCCTCTCCTACCCATCCACAAAATGTTCACATATCTAAGCCCTAACTCACAATGAGATGGGTCTTGGAGGTGGAGCCTGGGAAGGCAATCAGGGTTAGTGGGGTGGTGAGGGTGGAGCCTCTGCGGAGGGATCAGTGCTCTCAGGAAAGAGGAACTGACATTCAACATCTCTCTCGAGCACTCTCTACTAAGGGTGGGCCATGCTAGGACTCAGGGAGAAGATGACTGTCGGCAAACAGTGCAGGGCCCTGCCCAGACCCGCCTGGGTCCTCAGCTCCAGGTTCCAGAACTGTGAGAAATAAGTGTCTGCCATAAGCCACCTGGCCTGTGCTGTTGTATTAAGGCCCAAAGGGCCCAAAATAATAGCATTGACCCTATAGATGTTGTGAGGCTCAAAGGAGCGAATTCCAAATGAAAAACCAGGTAAAGCCAGGTGGCGACATCTGTGCACGCTGCTTATTTTAACAGGCAAGTTGGGCGGCTTGCACACCAACAGACACTCAGACCGTGTGTTCCTGGTTCTGGGTCTTCCCACTGAATGTTGTGACTTCCTTTCAGTGATGTGGCTTTCCTAAATACACAATTAAACCTGTTTAAGGAACATTGTTGGTGGCAAAGCCTTCCCCCAAAAGGCTACCGGTGACGGAATTTCCGAGTCGAGCTAACATGTTTATAGCAGCCTGAGTCTACAATGTCAGTGGCAGGTCCCTTATTGTGTGAGCATGTGAGTTTTTGTTTTTAACATGGTTTTCCTGTCTTGGCTGTCTTTACAAGCTAACATGATTAGCCCTGGAAAGTAGAGCTCATTAGCGATGCGGAATCCAGGGGCCGCCTGGATTATCAAGTGTCTGAAGCAAAGTGAAGGAGCCCTTCAGAACTTTTCAAATCAGCAGAGCCGGGCCGCATTAATTATTAACTGCACTGTGACCTAAATAAATCTGAGGCTCATGCTTCATTTAAACACCACTTGTCACACATCCTGTTCACTGGGGCTCCGAATGGTTTGAGCGAGAAGGAAAAAAGACATTGTCTTTCAAGTGCAATTATAATCCTATAACTACACAAATTAACGCAGCCCACCCTTCACCAACGCAAAGGCCCCTGTGCTCCAGACTGCCAAAGCCACACAATCCCCATCATCAGGAAAAGAAGGATGACAGCCCTGTGACAAGCTCCTTGAAGGAGCTTGAAGTGACTTCTCTTTAATAAACGCAACTCCGCGCTCTGGAGTGTCCATCCGCGATTGTTGAACGTTTGTCAGGAAGAGTCCTGTTGAACATTAACCAAAGAGATCTGTTTTGCCAATAATCAAATGACAGTTAAATGACACCAATTAGAATAAATTGCACATTTATTAGCATAAATGCTGTCCTCAATAAGTTCAGAAACCCTTTCTGGCTGTGGATTTGAGTCAGTTCAGCAAACTCCAGCCGCCTCTTCCATGTCACCTGCGACCACCATGGATGTGGGGAGTAGGTACAGGCAGATCCACCTGATCAGAGAGCCCATGCTATGGTTGCAGGTGACATGCGTGTTTCTAACCTTCTCTCTGCCACCTGCAGAAGGATGGCCATGGAAGGCAAGGGGATGAAGCAGTCATCAGGGGCCATTACCTTGTGGGCTTTCTGGATATTTCCTATCCTATCTTTCAACTTGGCCTCTGTGACATGCAACTTATAGGAGTCCAGAATCCTCCAAAATGACCGAGTGACTGGACAAGCATACTTGGCAGACTGTCCCATCCTCGGCCAGCCATGCTGGTGGGGAGAGCCTCCCAGCTGGGTGAGGGGTGGTGGGGATTTCACCCAAAGCCAGTGGAGGTCTTGGCAGCGGGCAGGGAGCCAATGTGGCCTGGACCTCTCTGGGGGCAGCCCTAATGCTCCCAGTGACCCTGGGCAGGGAAGGGGGCCTCCTCAATGGCCCATGACATACAAACCCAAGCCCACCCAGGTCTGGCGTGGGAAGAGCAAGAGCCAGAGCCCGGCCGCCAGCCCCTTCCTTCTTTGACACCTCTGCCTCCAAGTCAGGGTGCACTAGGTTAGGAAAGGAGGGGAGGAGAGGGAGAAAAGAAGACAAAAGAAAACAAAAAAGAAAAGAAAAATCTTTGACTCTAAGATTTTTCTCTTGGTCCAGTTTCCTCTCCTGAACTCTGGTGAGCTCAGCCACCCCAGGATGCAGCAGGAGAGCATCCCTTCTCCTGCTTTTTCAATATGGGGTTGTGCCCACAGGACCTCTGAGCCCTGAGCCTCAGGCTGGCAGGCCCTCCGGTGGGAAAGCAACATGGTCACACCAGCTGCCACCGAGGGAGGTTGGCTCCTTCCCTCTGCCTCGCAGTCCCGGGCTGCTCTCCTGCCTCCATCTCCTCTCCACGTGCTGTCCCTGCCTCCGATGTGCTCCACAGAATCAGGAGCCAGCACTGCGAGGGAGGGGGAGGCAATGCTGGGCAGCTCGATGTACTTTCAAAAGTTCTCGAAGTTGAGTTAGAAGCCCGATTAAGTCAGAAAAAAATAATAATAATGGGCAATTTTAACCTTTTTAGACTTTCTCTATGAAATTTTTATGCTATTGCAAAACATGTCATTCTCTTTGAAGGATTAGGATAGCTACTTTTGGCCTCAAAAGGTTTTAAAAATTAGAAATTCAGACATCCTGGGTTTCAGGACTTTATTATTTTTTCAGCTGCTCAGCGCACCTCCCTGGTGCACGTCACCCTTGGAGGCCGCCAGAGTCCTCCAGGAAATTAACCCGGGGACTGCATGAGGCAGGCAGCAGCTTGCGGTGCCAACTCACTGCTGGACTCAAAGAGCTAAGTGCCACACATCCTAGATGAACTGTGCCCCCCGCCCAGGCAGAAACGCTGTGAACCTATCCACTGGCAAGTGTGGGTGTCTGTGCTCCAGGTGGGAGCGAAGCAGGCAGAGAAGAGAGGAGGAGTGAGGTCAGACAGCTCAGAGGATCCCTGGAGAAAGGGAAGAAGCGTCTGTCAGACTCCTCATCTCTTGATAAACACATTAATGCACCTTTAGAGCTCCTCAGACAGTGAGATTTCCCTCCCTGCACGACCCGTCTCTGTTCCCTCTCCACCTTCAGGTTGTAGGGCAGGGCGGTGTGTGTCCTAAGAGCAGTCTGCAGAGATGGGCATGGCCCAGCTGGGAAGCTCCGTGGGAATGTCAGAGCCTAAGGGAGGGAGGGAAGGAGTTATTTCCTTTAAATTTGGAGGATGAGAAAGGGGCTGTCATTTTCCTTGTTAAGGGAGTGCTCATTTGCATACTTCTCAAATTTCACATAACAACGAGCTGGGTTTGTATGTGATTTACATCATTTAAGGGGAACAAGGATGGTCCTAAGTGGCCCAGGGCCAGTAGTTGGCTGATGGATGGGGCTCCTTGTATGTCTGGCAGTGAGCTGCTCCCTATTCTAACGCTCAGTGGAAGCTCATACTCATTATGGGGCATTCTGCGGGTGATGAGCTGGCTCTGGATGGATAGTTTTCTGATACAGGCAGCCAGGGTCTAGGTAAGCATGCTACACTTGCTCTCTGCAGCACACGAGTGTCTCATGACACTTGTTTGCCTGCTGGTTCAGTGCATCACCCCTGTGGGAAAGCGCGTGAGAGACAGCGCAAGCATGTCAACGTCACTGTCCTGCGTGGGAGGAGCTGTCATACCCTTCATGGAAGCTAAGCTTTAGGACTGGGAGCAACCCGCTCTTTGGAGCTGCCCTGACATGGGTAGTAGGGTCCTTGCTGCCACCGTAGCATGTATGTGTCACGGATGTTACATACAAAGCAAAGTTTTACAGCACACCTGTAATCCCAGTACTTGGGAGGCGGAGACAGGAGGATCGCAGATTTGAGACCAGCCTCAGCAACTTAGTGAACCCCTGTTTCAAAATAAAAACATAAAAAGGGCTGGGGGTGTAGCTCAGAGGGAGAATGCCCCTGAGTTCAAGCCTCAGGACCAAAAAATAAAAAAATGAGTGACGCTGAAGTAATTCACATAGGAGTAGACAAGGCAGAAAGGACATCCCACCAGTGTTTAAGAAAAGCATGAAAACGTAAATTATTTTGGAATCACCTTTTGGTTACCAGTCTGCACTACTTAACCTACGACAGCACTGAAGATGAGACTGGACCACTCGGAACCCACTCCACTGGGTCTGAACACTTTTGCTTTATCTTCAGCTTAGTCATCAGGCCTTGGGGCAGGGATTTTATTCCATGGCACTTTGGTTGTGATGAAAAATCCTCAACAATGCGAGTAAACATGAATCTGTTCACGGACAGAGATCCTTAGAATATAATGTGATTTTCATGGCATATTTGACCACATGGAGAAAAATATTCTACTTAATGGTTCTGAAATCTGGTATTTGAAGACCCATTTGGGATATAAGAAAAGAGGCAAAATAGGTCTAAAATGGTTCTGATCATCTCAGGACAGGTAGGCTCTGCAGAGAAGAGAATGAAACATGCAGAGCAGTGACCGGGGTTCAATTACAGAGAAATTAGGAGCCTTGATGTTTTCTCAAAGATCTTGGCTTTTCGTAGAGACATAGGTGGCCAATTCAAACTATGCATCTCTAAATGAAGAAGTATGATAAACCAGTCTTCCTGGAAATGGACGTTTAATCGAGGGACACACATGTTGACTAAGAAGATGACAGCCAGATGAAGATTTTAAGGTGACAATCCATGCTCTGCAGAAGCACCCGTAGAGGGTTGTGGTGTGCACTTCTTGGCAGACACCCCACATTTGTATTCTATATTCTGCAGCATCTGCAGCTGGGAGAAGACATGAGAAACAGGAAAGTAGGAAGACAGGAGTCTCTCGCCCTTGCTCTTTTTAGGCAGAGTATGGGAAGTGAAGAGAAAGCAGGACTCCCAGAGTATGGGGAGGGGACAGAGAGGGCCAAGAGAATAAATACTCTGATCATTCCTTACCATAGATATCCAGCTGTGCTGTCCTTGGCTGAATGCAAGAAGGCAGATTGAAGGGAGCATCATCCATGCAGGTCATCCTTCTGGGTGCAGAGCAGGAAAAGAGGGACAGTGTGGCAGACAAGGAAGAGGAAAAACACCCATCACAACCATCCATGCAGGTCATCCTCGTGGGTGCAGAGCAGGGAAAGAGGGACAGTGTGGCAGACAAGGCAGAGGAAAAACACCCATAACAACAGTCAATCAAGAGAAATGGGACCTTTATGGGTCACCTGTGTTTAAAAGACAGCGTCCTCGACGTGCTTTCCAGAGACTGGCACTATGATGCTGTATCAATACTTAATGAGTAGAAATGAATAGATGGATGATGGATGGATGGATGGATGGATGGATGGATGGAATAATTGATGGACAGATCAATGGAGGGATAATGGGATGATCGGTGAAAGGAAAGATGGAGAGAAAGATGAGTGGATGGGTAGAAGGATAGATGGGTTGAGGGAGGGAGAGATGGATGGATGATGGAAGGATGAATTGATGGAGGGATGAATGGATGGATGGATGGATGGATGGATGAATGGATGAATGGATGGATGGATGGATAAATGGATGATGGATGGATGGAGGGATGGATAGATAGATGGATGGATGGATAGATAGATGGATGATGGATGGATGGATGAATGGATGAATGGATGAATGGATGGATGGATAGATGGATGATGGATGGATGGAGGGGTGGATAGATAGATGGATGATGGGTGGATGGATGGATGGATGGACAGGTAGAGTGATGATGGATGGACGGATGGATGGATGGATGGATGATGAGTGGATGGATGGATGGAAGAATGGATGAGAGGGAATGGATTGGTGAAGACATGAGGAAGTGAGATTGAAAGACTGAGCTGTGCGTGTTATGAGCACCTGCCCACTGATTCAGTGAGAAGTAACACTCATGGGGCACTACTCTGATCCTGCCTGTCGGTTTTCAACCCTGCCTGGATATAGTTCTTCCTCCACCAGGGCGGCATTGCCAACCCCTGCTAGGCGGAGCTTTTTTCATTAAAGACGCAGAGGTGTGTATGATTTCTGTTTTGTAAGTTAACAAGTACACTTCTTGTTTTATACTCTCCACTTTGAAATAAACTACTGAGTGCTAGATCATTGCTATGAGCAAAATATCTTGGTCCTGAGAGCACAACTCTGAGCAATTTCAACTGCTATGGTAGTTTTGAATTTTAAATTAGCTTTTCTTATACTATATTGTCAGATTTATAACTGCAATGAACCATTGGTTAAAGTCAGTAAACTATGAAACACTAATATCGAAACAGAAATGAGAGTAGCACTGAATTATAATGATTTGACAAATTTGCCTAACAATTTCCACCAGTTTCATAAATTATATTCATTCAGTCAACACCCTTCGACACACTGCAATGTGTCCATACTTAGAAGACAGCGATAAAAATTTTTAAATAGATATGATTGGCCTTTTATTTATATACATAAAATATTCAATTCATACAGTGGGTCCATGTAGAGATTATCTTAAATGGAAACCTGGAACCCTCTCTCTCATGGTGTCATTTAGAAAGAAAACAAGAAGATAATAAAGATATTCTCTTCATTTGCAGGTGAAGAATAATAAGCCTCTATGTGAGGAATCATTTTTAAGTCTGTTTTGATGTCATGCTATTGAGTGTTGGTGTTTGGTTTTATGTATACTTACCCTGTCAGCCCTGTGTGTCCCAGAGTTCTGCATCCTTGGATTCAACCAACCGCGGAGCAAAAATATTTGGGGAAAAAACTGAATTTGTACTGAACATGTATTTTCTTCCAGAGATCCCCAAATTACTTGGCTTACTTCCCCCTTTGCAGCAAAAGAAAATTACTCAGCACCCCCACCCCCGGAAATCTACCTTCTTTAAGCAAATACACGAAGATACAGTGACAAATTTGCACTTCTATAGGTGTCTATATTTCATTCTAGCACCCTAGTGGGGTATCACCCACTTTGGGAACCTAAGTAGGATCTAACAGTACAGTGTACCAACAATTTACATAGTAATTACCTTTTTAAAGAAATTATAAATAATCTAGGGATGATTGAAAGCATACTGGAAGATGTGCTTAGGTCATGTGCTAATACCACACCACCTTACATATGGGATTTGAGCATCTGAGGGTGTTGGTCTCCATAGGAGGTCCAGAACCCATCCCTGCAGATACCAAGGGACCACTGTATACCAAGGGCTATCTATGTATATATGTGTATGCTGTTGTGAAAGCCAACAAATGTGTCATTTTAGAGCTACTTGCCAATAAACCTGTTTCTTTTTCCCAAAAATTAAAGAAATTGAGTAATATGTAACAACTGGTATGTATGAAAAGTCTAAATGCTTTCTTTAAAAAATAAAGATTAATGGAGGTTACACTTAAATGTGTAATAAAATCTGTAGTACAACACAGATACAAACCTAAAACTATATTCAGAAAGGGAGATGTGAGAGAGAAGGAGAGAGAGAGAGAGAGAGAGAGAGAACAAAAGTGTGATCTCTTAAAGCCATTTCTTCAACTAATGCCAGGCCTATGTTGGGCTGGAGGCTTTCAAAGGCCCCACTGAGGAGGCTCCTGAGATGACAAACAGCCAGGACAGAGTTTCCCAAGCCGCCAGGCTGGCCGTGCCTCTAAATCTTCCCCGCCATCTTCAGCCTGACAGGAGATGGCCATAAATATCGTTCTCATGGGCTGACCCAGATTTTGATGAAAAGTGCTCTGAAAGTAAAATAAATTATCTGCCAATTTAAAAAAAAATCATTTGGGAGGGAAAACAGCTGGGCAGGTTATGGAGCCTGGAAATCATAAAGATACATCGCAAGCATCGAGTGACGAGACCAAGCACAGGCCTCAGAAGATTACCATTTTTTTTAAGAAAAACATAAAATATCAGCAGAGCTCATCTGGTTTTTTTTCTTTTTTTTCTTTTTTTTTTGCGGTACCGGGGACTGAACGCGGGGGCGTTCTACCTCTGCGCTACACCCCCGGCCCTATTTTTTATACTTTATTTTGAAACCGGGTCTCACGAAGTTGCGGAGGGCCTCACTAAGTAGAGAGAGAGAGAGAGAGAGACAGAGAGAGGAGAGAGAGAGAGAGCGCTGAGGCTGGCCGCGAACCCGGATCCTCCGGTCTCTGCCTCCCAAAGTACTGGGATTACAAGCGTGCGCCACCACGCCCGGCCCTCATCTGTTTTTCAAAACATGAACTTAAGGAACACACTTCAGTTTCTTTTCAGTTGTATAGTCTGTAGATAAGAAAAGCAAGCTCACATTCTTAAAGAATAAAATATAAAATAATAAAGATAAAAATTACAGCACACCGATGTAGATTTTTAACACAACCAACACAATGTGGATTATTTCACAACTCACTTGCCTCCACATTCTGCTGTTCAGGTCAGTGCCCCCTTCTGTGGTCCTGCAAGGACTCCAGCACCTTCCTGACATGAGGGCAGAGTACAGTTGTCGCCCAGGATCATCCCTGGTCAAATGAAGGTGATAATGAGGGGCTCCAGAAGCTCATCTCTTAATTGCAGGAGGTGGCCTTTCATGATGCATCCTCAGGCAGAACTCACGGACTTCGTCCTCTTCCCGCATAAGAAAGCACAGGAACAGGAACTTGGAACTTGCTACTGTGAAAAAACAGTGTATCGGTCACCACAATTTACCTACTGTCTGAATCATGTGTGTGTGTGTGTGTGTGTGTGTGTGTGCATTCTACCTCTGAGTAGCCCCCGGACTTATTTGATTCTTTTATTTTTATTTATTTATTTATTTTTTGCGGTACCAGGGATTGAACCCAGGGGCGTTCTACCTCTGCGCTACACCCCTGGCCCTATTTTTTTTTATACTTTATTTTGAAACCGGGTCTCATGAAGTTGCAGAGGGCCTCACTAGGTAGAGAGAGAGAGAGAGAGAGAGAGAGAGAGAGAGGAGAGAGAGAGAGAGACAGGGAGAGAGAGAGAGAGAGCGAGCTGAGGCTGGCCGTGAAC
>PVJS01003162.1:0-77802 GCA_004027185.1 Glis glis
TTCAATCCCCGGTACCGCAAAAAAAAAAAAAAAAAAAAAGTCAATGGAGCCCAGTCCTAGGCCGGTCTTGAGACAAGATCAAAATTACCCCAGAATTAAATGCTATCTTTGCCAGGTGGGTTCCCCCATTCCGTGCACCCAGAGGGCTGGAAGAGTGCTGGATGTGCCCCTCTCCCAGCCCCCGGTGCAGGCAGCTGGCACACGGGGCCCCTCACCGAGTCCAGGTCTCCTCAGTTTCTGTGCTGCATAAACGTACGCACCATCTCAGAGGGGAAATATATAAGGAAAGCGATATCTCAGGATTCTCAACAATTTTTCTCCTCTGAGCTCAGAGAGCTTTTCCAGGACAATGTTACTTTATATTCCTATAATATAATGCAAGAAAGATCGCTCTGCTCACGTTCCAGATAGACATATTTTCCGGAGAGATGTTCTTGACAGCTAGTTAGTGAGGGGGCTGGGTCAGAATCGGTAAGTCCTGAAGCCCTTTTTTATTTTTACAAAATGAAAACAGCTCTCTCTCTCTCTCTCTCTCTCTCTCTCTCTCTCTTTAACGATTATAAAAATGATACATGTACATTGTTTCTTTAAAAAAAATTTCAAATGGTACAGAAAAACAAAAGAAAGAAAAATAAAAAATTACCCAAATCCTTTCACCAAGAGATAAACAAATGTTGACATTTTGGCGCTTATCTTTCTAGCTCTTTTTCTGAGGTGGGCATATACATATTTCACCCACGCCTTTTTACTTAAATCAGAGTTTTTCAACCTCAGCACTGTTGACATTTGGGGCTGGATAGTTCTTTGTGGGGACCATCCTGTGCACTGTAGGATGTCGGGCCTCTGCATACTGGATGCAGGGAGCATCCTTCACTCCCAGTTGTGATAACTAGAAATGTCTCCAGACATTGCTAAAAAAAAATGTCCCCTGGGCGCATAAGTCCCCGAGTTGAGAACCACTGTACCTACTGCTCTGGACAAACATTTGCGTGGAGATATAAAGGAGTAAAGGTTTTGACTTTCATAGCCTTTGGTTTTTAGTATCAAAGTTTGAGGGGACAGGGAGGGTCTCCTCTGAGGGCTGGGGATGAAGCGCTCAGCAGAGCACTAGCCTAGCATTCACGAGGCCCTAAATAAAAAGGAAAATAGAAAAAAAATAACAAAAAGGTCTAGTAAAGAGGTTTTAGGTCTATTATGTGGCTTCCCTGAGCTTCAGTGTCCCTGCCTGCAAGCTGGGACGGTGACAGGACAATGTCGGTGCGCAGGCTGAGCCGGCCCGGGCATGACGCGTGGGTTGGGGGTTCCTCGCTGCGCCTGGAGGGGCCCCCTGGGTATCTGGCTTCGTGTTTCCTGCGGTGGGACCAGGAAGGGAGGAGGAGGCTGCTGCACGGGCAGGGGAGGGAACCTCGGGGTGATTTATTCCAGGCCCTGGGGCGGGGTGCGAAGCATGGCCGGGCTGGCTAGAAAGTCGTGAGGTTCTGTTTGTGGACTTTGGTTTTAATTCAATTCTCTCGAAAACAGATGAGCATGAGTCTGCCTCCATCAAGTATGCTAGGTTTGGGGTTTTTGTTTTTTTTTTTTTCATGTAAACTTTGGTTTCATTTGAGCTTCAGATATTAAAAACAAAACTAACGGCTGTCTTCCTCTTAAGATGGCCTGCGTTCTCCCTTGAATACGTATCCTCCACTTTTCCTAAATAAACCTCTGTCTTTGTCTCTGAAAAAAAAAAAAAAATAAAACCAACGTGTGAGACCTGTTGGGAGGTTTATCCAACGTGGGCACTGGGGCTGAAACCCAACCCTGGTTTTGTCAGATTTTCAGAGCAGCCTGTGGCTTTGAGGCTGGTGGAGAGAGGAGCACCTGGCAGCCTCTCTCCTCGCTGCCTCCTCCCAGCCCTGTCACCAGTCTGCGTGCGCTTCCTGCACCCATGGGCGGTCACGCTGGAACTCCCGACTGCTGGCCATCTTGTGCCAGGGCTCCACAGGGGAGAGGCCCTCCCTTGGCAGGTCTCCCAGGGCAAACCTGGAGGTGATTTCAGGAGCCCATGGTCTCTCTGCCTTGTTTGTTCATGCTTGACGTGAGGTTGGTGTCCTGCCCCTCGGCGAGAGGCCCGCGGTTCCCTTATGAGTTCTCAGGCCTCACGCAGGCCCGGCTCCTGCCCTGTTCCTCACTCGCCTCCCTCTGCCTCCCCAGGATCCCCCCACAGGCCCTTTGAACAGACTGTCCCCCAGCTGTGTGTGCATCCTGTGTCCTAGCCAAGCATCCTCAGCACGCGCCTCTGTGGTTGTCTGATCCACCTGTCTCCACAAGGACGTCAGCACCCCGAGCCTCGGCTGCTCACTGCTTTATTGACACTATCTCACACAACCACCCGTGTCGTCAATAAACATTTGAAGGAAGGAAGCGGGGAAGGGGGGAGATCTTCCATGTTTAGACGCGTTCTTTTCTTCTGCCCTCAACATCATAATCTTCCATATTTGAACAACATATGTTTGTCTCTGCTTTCTCCCCTCCCCCTGCTGCTCCTCGGGGCCCCGAGGTGAGCGTCTCCTGTTAGTGGATTCGGTGAAGCATCCATTAAGCACCTGCCTTTGCCGCCAGCCAGCCAGCGCGTGGGAGAGGCGGTGACTCAGCCCTTCCCGGGTTTAGCGACCAAGGAGCTGGCCCAGTCTTCCCGAGGAGCGTCCTCCGCCCATAATGGAGGAATGATGTGAGGCCTAATTTATAGTAAAAACCAAATGGACATTAATTCTGGTGAGTCAGCCATGCAGAAAGGGCGCTCGGCGGCGGTGGACGTGGGCTGCAGCTGAGGACAGACGTGTCTAACCCCAGTGAGAGAGATCGGGCTGCAGGTGGGCACAGGGCAGCCAGGATGGCGCTGGGGCTCCGGTCCTTCTTGGTGGCCGCAGGCCATTTGTCCACACCATCTTGGAGAGGCCCAAGCTAGGGGAGGACTGTGAGTGGCCCATCAAGCTCACTTCCTTCACAAGTGGGGACGCTAACTCCGTCACCCGCTGTCCCCAGCGGTGCCTCCCATGGAGCCCTCTGCCCCAGAGAGCTCTGGTGCCCAGTGGCCAGGGCTGTCTGAACTCTGTCAGTCCCATCTTCCCTCTGTCCCCTCCTCCCTGGTCCAGAAACTGTTACCTCTCTAAGACAATTCCACCAGCCCCCTGCCTGTGCCTCCTGGCTTCCATGTAGGCCTCAAACAACAATCTAGAATGTTCCAAAATGCAAACTGAGTTGTGCCGCTTGTCTCTGAGAAACTTGAATGGCTCTTGCTCCCTCCCTGGGTGGAATCCAAGCTGGAGTGAGAGCCATTCTGCAGCCACAAGGCCTCCCGTGTGCTGTCCCTTCCACCTCAGTGGTCACCGGGCCACCTCCCTCACTCCACTCACAGGCCACTTCCTCCAGAGAGCCCTCCCTGCTACCCACTGGGCTGTGGTCAGCCTCAGGCATGGGCTCGAAGCTCGACGAGGACAGGCCCACGTCCATCCTGCCCTCGCCTGTGTCCGAGGGACCCAGAGCAGGGCCGGTCTCTGGGGAGGGGTGCTCAGTGGCTTATCACAGGGAGCTGGTGGCCAACTGGGCCTGGCTTCTCCTCCCCCTCCTCTGGCCTCTCTAGGCCTCTGTCTGGAGGCCAGCCCTCAGGAAAGCTGTGGAGGGGCACCCTAGCTCCCACCCCCTCCCTGCATTGGGCCCAACTGCCACAGTGCCCCCAGCCCCTGGCCTGTGGCAGCGGGGCCGCAAGCCTCCTCCCCACCCTGGCCGACCCAGGCCCAGAGGTCCCTGCTAGGTGTGAAGGAACAGGCCCCAGATGGCCCCGTTCACAGGCGGGTGCGAACGCCTGGTACATGGGCACATTTTCTTTCTGAGAGGTGGCACCAGCCCAGATTCACCTCAGATTACAGGAACATCCTGCCTTTCGAGAAAGTGAAGAGTTTCGGGGGAGTTAGGGGGGCCCTTGGGGGAGGACGGGGCCTCCCCTTCATCTCCCTCTGCCAAGAGCATACTCTGCGTTTCCTTCAACTCATGGAGAATGCTGCCAACAGCCAGGAAGGCTGGGCCCAGACAGAGCCTCAGGCTGCAAGGACGGCTCTGCCAGGCGGCCCCCAGCTGACCAGGGAGCGTCCTGACCCAGTGGTGGCCCCTTTAGAGGCAGCAGAGGTCTCCCCTCAAATGTCCCTTCGGAGGCCCACGGGGATGCCGCCCCCTCCCACCTGGCCTCGGGTCCCGGGTGTGGCAGCAGGGCTTTCCAGTAAAGGCAGACTTTACAGGCCCCAGGCATTGTTCTGGGTACCCAGCTCATCAGGAAGGCTCAAGGCCTGTTTGTTTCGTCTTCCTGCCTGCTCAGCTCAGGAGGGCTGGCAGTAACTGTTTATGGATGTGTATACATATATTTCAAATAAACTTATTTTAAAACTTTTACGTGTCCAGAACAATTGCGACGATAGCCCAGAGCTTCGGTGCACCCCACCCTCAGCTCTCCCACACCCGTTACTCAGCCATGCGCTCTGTCACGACTAATGACGCAGCACTGCCGCGTGACCGTGACCGCCTGACCTGCGGCCTCGGGCTGACTGCACGGGTTCTCACCCAACGCCCTTTTCCTGTAGCGCCACGGGCTTCCTGGTTTTTGCTAATCTTGACCGTTTGGAGGCGCCCTACTCCGTTATTTTGTATACTGTCCTTCCACTTGGGTTGCCTGATACTTGTTTTGGGGTTCAATTGGAGTGGTGGGCTTGGAGAGGAAGACTGTACCCAGGGCACCCCGCACAGGCCTTACCATCGACGCTGCTGCTGTCACCCCAGTGAAGCCCCCGCCTGCCAGGTCTCCTGCCCCAGAGCATCACCCACTCGACGGTGGGCCGGTGCTCTATCCCCTTGTGAGGTGAGCCTGTGTCGGCATTATTTGGAATTACTCTGTCTGAGATCTGTCTCTTCTATGTACTTATTTAGCCATTCAATTATTTGTGTCTCTACAGACACACAGGTATTTACTGGATTACAATCCAGTACTCCTTTGTGGGTCAGACTGGACTGCTTGACCCTTGGAGCTCTCTGTGCTGTTTTGAATGCCCCATGTCCGCTTTGTGAGCACTTCCTTACTAGCTGGCACCCTGGCAATCTTCTGGGCTCATCTCCATCTCCTGCCCCAGCAAGAACCAGCCGTTCCCACTAGGAGCCTGGTCTCTCTTACGGAAGGAAGGTGGTGGAAACCAACACCTGGGTGCTGCCCTTGCTTCGAGGCCTCGCGGAGGCCCTGGGCAAAGCCAAGCAGCACGTGCACACGGTGCACGCACATCCACCCTTGTGTGCACGCCTAGCGAGGATTACCCCTCCATCCATCCCTCCGTCTCTGTGTTACGCTAAACACCCTACGCTGCTAGGACCCTAGGAAGGTCACAAGACTTCACACCTCAGCGCCCTGGGCAGCAGGATTTAGGTTGATTTAAAGGGGGGGACTGGCCATGCGGTCAACATATTGATCTTTTTTATTTTTCTTTATGGTTAAGCAAGTCAAGGTGAAACTGATGTAAACTAACTAGAATCCCAAGTTCCCACGCCTGGGGTGACTTGTCCCCGAGGACACAGGGCAATGGCTGGAGGCTTCTCCAGTTGTCACGGATGGCTGCTGGCGGTGTGACTGGTGTCTAGTCAGTGGAGCCCAGGGAAGCTGCTCGGTGTCCTCCCGTGCCCAGGATGGCCCCACTGTCCTGACCCTTGAACAGTGCCCAGGCGGAGAGGCCCTGTGGCACAGGAAGGAACCTGGGGGCCGTTCGGACAGCGCAGCCCGCCCTCCGCCCCGCTCCACCTCCCCACCGGACGCACTTCCTTCTGAGCCAGGAGATCATTTACATAAGTCCTTTTCATGTTTTTTACTTTTATGCTTTTATTGGTGCACTGTAATTATACATCATAGTCACATTCAAAGTGAGACATTCATACACCGCTCGGTGTTTCCTCGGCATCCCACCTGCTCCCCGTCCTCCCTCCACGTACCGTGAGGTTGGTGGTGACACCTTCATGCGTGGACGTACTATTATCTGCACTGCTGACCTCCTCAGCCTTCCTTCTCCCTCCCCTCCTCCCTCCCCAGGCCCCTCCCACTGTTCTACCGTCTCTCCCCTCAGTATCTGAAGACGCTTTTGTTTCCTATTTTCTCTCTAGCTTCCACATGAGAGAAAACATGACCCTTGACTTTCTGAGACTGGACTGGATGATCTCACTTAGCCTAATATTCTCTAGTTCCATCTATTTTCCTGCAAATGACATAATTTTGCTGTTCGTTATGGCTGTGTGTGTGTATCACATCTTCTTTACCCATTCATCTGTTGATGGACACTTAGGTTGGTTCTATGATTTGGCTATTGTGTGAACTGCGCAACATGTATGCATGGATCATTCTGGTATTCTAACTTCAATGCTTTCAGAAAGATACCGAGGAGTAGTACAGTGGAGTCACACGGTGGCTCCATTCCTAGCCTTCTGATGACCCTCCGTACTGATCTCCACAGTGGCTTTACTAATTTACAATCCCACTATTTCCCAGCCAGGCATGGTGGTGCACACCTGTAATCCCAGTGCTTGGGAGAAAGGAGGATTGCAGGTTCGAGGACAGCCTCAGCAACTTAGCGAGGCCCTCAGCAACTTAGTGAGACCCTGTTTCAAAATAAAAAATAAAATAGGTCTGGGGTGTAGCTAAGAAGTAGGATACCCCTACTTAGTTTAATACCAGTGCCACAAAAAAAGAAAGAAAAAGAAAAAAAAGTTCCTATTTCCCTACATCCTCGCCAGCATTTATTATTGTTTGTATTCTTGATCATGGCCATTCTAACTGGAGTTAGCTGGAATATCAGTGTAGTTTTGATTTGCATTTTCCTGATTGCTAATGATGTTGAACATTTTCTCATATATTTGTTAGCCATCTGTATTTCTTCTTTTGAGAAGCATCTATTCAGTTCAATTGCCCATTTTTGGACTGGGTTGTTTGTATTGGCATAAAAACAGAACGCATAGACCAATAAAATAGAATACAAGATACAGATACAAATTCCCATACTTATAGCCCGTTAATTTTTTACAAAGGTGCCAAAAACATACACTGGAGAAAAGACAGCCTTTTCAACAAATAGTGTTGAGAAAACTGGATATCCATGTGCAGAAGAAAGAAATTAGACCATTATCTCTCACCCCGCACAAAATTCAACTCAAGATGGATCAAAGACCCAGACATTAATCCAGAAATTTTGCAATTAAGAGAAGGAAACACAGGACCAACTGTCTAACACATAGGCACTGGTAGAGATGTCCTCAGTAAGACCTGCAAAGATTGGGAAATAAAACCGAGGATCAATAAATAAATGCGATACCATCAAATTAAAAAGCCTCTATACAGCAAAGAAACAATGTGCCAGCTACTCCTGTGATAAAGGACTAATATCTAGAATATATAAAGAACTCAAAAAACTAACACTAAAAAAACAAGTAACCCAGTCACAAAATGGTAATTTACATATTTCTTGATTCCAACCTTCCTCTCCCCACCTGAAGCACACTCCACGCGGCAGGGTGTCTCGCCTCTTCGTGGGCTGGTGCCTCCGGTCCCACGCGTGGCCGGGCCCTTGGCTGGTGCCGCGTGTGCTCACTGCGCCAATGGTAAGGAGCCGTGGGAGTGTTTCCCTGACACGGAGATGTGAGGGGACTGCAGGGCCCTGTTTCAAAATAAAAGATAAAAGGGCTGGGGGTGTAGCTCAGAGGTAGAAGCCTCCTGGGTTCAATCCCCAGTACCTAAAGGAAAGAAAGAAAGAAAAGAGTGGACCACCTGCTGCTTTGTGGACGCCAGCCAGCCCAGTGAGGCTGGGCTCTGCGCGAAACAAATACAAAAGCCATTTGCCACTCCTTCTACCCAAATTCATTAGGCGCCTACTGTGTGCTGTGCACAGAGAGAAGCTGGACACCACACCACGGCGGTCTACAGGGTCACTGTGGCCCTCCCGGGAGTTCAAGCTAGCAGAGGGGGCGACAATACATCCTGCAGCCAGAGTCCCCGAGGCCCAGGTGCTGGGAAGCGAGTGGGGGCTTCCCTGAGGAGGTGACAGGGTGGGAAGACCCTCAAGAGGAAGCACGTGGGGCGCGGCCTCTGTCCAGGCAACAGGCAGGCAGCCCTTCTCTTCACAGACCGCAGCGGCCGGGCGTGGAGCTGCTCAGAGCCCTTCTGGAGAGCCTCCACCCAACCCTCTGACACGAGCACGAAAGGATTGAGGAGGGGCCCTCCGGAAGGGCCCTTGCTGGTCGACTTCCACACAGGCGACACCGGCCTCGTTTCCCTCGGGGTCCGCTCTGAGGCCCCCAGCCCTGCCCCGTTCTGCAGCCTGCACCAGGTCTCACGTGATCACCGACCCGGGCAGTGGGCGCCTACAGCACCTTCCTCGTGACCCTCCTATTCACATGAACGCAGGCGCACCTGCCTCCCAGGGGAGGGGTGGACTTGTGGCTTTGCAGGGGCCTAGGGCACAATGTCTTCTGTGGATGAACCGAGGACGCTGGCCTTTAGCACGCCTTCCCTCAGGCTGCCCTACTCACACGCACACCCGCACACCTGCCTTCCAGCTGCCCAGTCCCCTCCTGTCTAAGGCCTTGGGATGCGGGCTGTGGGGCCCTGGAGGCAGGTGCCGGGCACTGAGCTCTTCGTAACAGCTCTGCCATGGCCGCACGCCTTGACAGCTGTCCTCGACATTTTGTTTCTCTGAAAGCTGGGTCAGCTGCCTTGATTTGAGTGGCGTGAATGTGCTCAGGACGATGTTCCTCGCGGGGCCTTGGGAGAAGAACCTAGGAACAATTTCCTAACCCGTGTGTCGCAACGATAGAGCCCCCTCCTAGCTCTGAACCAAGGGAGCTGTCTGCTTGCTCCCGAGGAAACCAACAAACAGGCTAGTTCTTCCTGATGACGGACCCCCAGGGAATGGCCTGGTCTCTGCGGAAGGCCTGGGTGTCTTCCCCCACGTCCTCCGTGCTGACCGGCCTCTACGCCAGGTCCAAAGGGCTGACTTGGAGAGCTGTGATGAGAACCACCAGCACCAGCCTGGCCCTTCTGCCTCGGAACACCTGCTGGGGTGCCGCGAGCCATTGGGGAGCGGAATTCAGGCCGAGCTGGAGGAGGCAGGCTTTGAGGAGAGCAGCCCGCGGGCTGCTGCGAGGGGAGCGGTGGGGGGCTCTCCTTTTGGAGGCTGAAAGGCCGCAGATCTAAGCCGCCCCACGGCCCCGGACAGACAGCGCGCGGGTGGCTGAGCGGTGGCCACCTGCACCCCGTGGCTCATTCACTGTGCAGCACGAGCGTCACTCTCTGAACGCCGCCTGCTGGTCCTGAGTTTCCCACTTACAGTCTGGCGTGGCGTGGCAGTCACCTAGTTCAGTAAATCCTCTCATTTCAGGTGGCTTTGAGTGGTGGGGTCACCACCATGAATTAAGCCAGGCCTAAGAGGGCCGGCGGTGAATCCAGAGCGAGCGTCCACCAGGCTCCGGAGGCCGCCCCGCTGCCTGGCACCTGCCGCTGGATCAGAAGCCCGAGGGCGAACGGCGCCTTACCTCCAGAAGGACCTTATCCCTGGCTTCGCAAAGCTTCCCTCCAGAGGTCAAAGGTGTGTGACACTCCCGTGCCACGGAGGCTGAAGCAATACTGATTTCACATCGGGGACAAGGCAACCAGGAGGCGCAGCTGCGGCCAGAGCAAGGCCGGGGCACTGGAGTAAGAGCCACGGCCAGAGGCTCCGAAGATACTGGAAAGAAGCAAGCCTGGGAGAGGAAGCACGGGAGAGGGTTAACAAGATAACAGACACCCGTCCCGCCAAGGTCACACTCAGCAAGCTCCTCCACCCCATGTCTTTCTCCCCGCAGCCAACATGACCGTCATGGGCCTTGTATTCACAGGCCATCTTTGCACGGTTGTCTGTTGACTGGTTTTGAAAACGTGGCCCTGTTTCTGGAGAGGGCGAACAGGCTGCTGATGAAATGGGCTTGGGCCCCACCTCAGGCCTTCGCATTTGATCTCAGGTGCGTGATCTGCCGCTGAGCATCCACGTCCTCGGCCTCAGCCAGGCACGCACGAGTGCGAGAGGTAATTCAGAGACCTTTCCTGGTTGGCCAGAGAAAGGGCCGGAGCCATGTGCTCCTGCTGACCCTGGAGAACAGGGATGACAAGTGGGGAACAGGAGAAGTGAGGCCCCGAGTCATGAGTGGCAGAGCTGGTGGACACCCCTCCACCTCTGGGCCCAGCCTTTACCCTGGACAGCCAGGCCTACATTGTTGACGTGACTCGCCTGTGACCTCAGAGTGAAATCAGGTCCAAGGGGTCCCAGGATCCCCACCCGGTGTTGCCCAGGCCCTCTCTAGAACCTCCGCAGTGCCCACCCAGCCTGCCCAGCGGCTCTGTGGTCTTCCCACTATCCCAGGCAGCCTCACCCCGAGGCCATGTCTGTTCTCCAGGCTACAAACGACCCGCTCTGATGCCAGGCTGAGCCCCAGAGAGCTGAAGAAGATTCCAGCAGAGCCAGGGACCCTTCTCTCCGTGGTCAGAGAAGAGGCCTGGAGGAGCCACTCCCGAGCTGACCTCTCCAGTGAGCAGCCCCCAAGCCCGAGCCTCCACTCACACCCACACCCCCTCCTCGACCAGTGAGGCCTCTTGCTCCTCCGTGCTCCTCTGTGCTCCTCGCTCCACTGGACTCAAACCCAACCTGCGGTGCTCCCCTCCCCCGCTCACTTCCTGCAGCTGGGCTGCTTCCTGCTTCCTAGGCTCGGGCCAGCTCTCTTCCCACCAGCTGCCCCCTCTGCCCTGCGTACTCCTTCCCGCTCACCCCTCCCCAGGCCCCTCAGCTTCCAAGCAGCCCTGGAGGACTGTGGTTTGGCTCTGGAGTCCAGCCGGCCTTCGGAGCACAAATGCAAGACCTATTGCTTCCCAGTGTGTGGTGTGGGGGGTTCGTGGCCCCCACTTCCCTAAAGGTTGCCGCAAGATGAAGGGAGTTGAGGCATTTCCAGGCATCACAAGCAAGCCAGAGAGAGGAAGGGCCTCTCCCACCAAGGCTGAGCACAGCGCCGCCCCTGGAAAAGGCCGACCTCTGGAGCCCAGGGGCCTCCTAAGCCTTTGTGTGGGTAGAGCAATTAGGGCCTAGCCCTGGTCACAACTACCATGGTTTATCCAAGACTCCTGGACCAGAAGGAAAGAACCCTGAACTGCCAAGGAAAAGGGGGAAACAGAATAGGAATAGGGATTAACTCAGGGGCTGCCTGACACCCAGTCCAGGGCCCCCAAAGACTCCCCTCCCTCTGTGCTGAGGAGCAAGGCCTCAAGTCCAAAGCTGCTTTCCCTCCTTCAGCCTTCCCAGCCAGTCCCCACCCAGCTGGGGCTGAGGGAGGCCCGGGAGGCCCAGGGGCGCACAGATGTTCTGTTGCCATGGTAACGGCCTAACTCTGTTGTGTTTCTGTTCAGGTTACTGAGGGTGCAAAGAGGAAACGGCCACGCGGCTCCCTAGGCCTGGCCCAGGCCCCCAGGAAGTTCCTTGCCCTTGCTCCCTCCTTGGCCTCCCCCCCCAGGCCCAGGTCGCCCAGACCAATGTCATGGCAAAGTCGAGGAGGGTCCAGCCAGCGGCTCAGCTGCTGGGCCCTGCCCAATTCTGATGGCCCTCGTTCCTCTGGAGATAATAATAGTTCCACTTCACTGCACGGAGAGCAAGGGCAAATGCCGACAGAGGCCAGGCCTGCTCGGAGATGAGTGACGGCCCGGGGGGCGGTGGCGGGTAAGCGGGCGGGTCGGTGCCTGCCGACAGGGGGCAGCCGCCCCTCACCTACGGCTGCCTGTGCACAAGCAGATGGTGGACCCCAGACATCCAGAGGTCCTGCTGGGCCAGGAGAACTCAAGCACCCGGAGGTTTCTGTAAGATCGCTAATATCTGAACGTTATCATCGTTCAGATTTTCCGAACGTTCTCTGTGGTTGAACAGACCCTGTCTCTGGACGGGCCTGGGCCTGGGGGCCCCTTTCCAGCTCTGGTGCACAATGGCGGTCGCTCCCAAGTCGATTCTGACTAGTGACTATGGCGGCGACCTCTTAGGGACTCGTTTCTGAGGTTGGGCCCTTGGCTTATTTTACTTAATTCTCACCCGGCCCCTTGGCTTGAGGAAGGACTCTGACTGGGTAGGTAAGTAAACCACCCCAGGGATCTGGGGTGCAACTGGGCACTGAGGGGGCGCTCATTTCTTTTTGGTGCCAGAATGGGGGCCCAACCCAGACATTCCCCCTCCCCATTCCTTGGAGCGAGGGGCTCAGCTCTGACCTCGCCCGTCCTCGTCCTTTCCATGTAGCTGCCTCTGCCCCCGGCCCTCACCTGGGCCTGCCCTCGGCGGCCCGCCCCTGTGGCGCCTGCTCACTCCCCAGGCCCTTCCTGTGAGCGTTTCAGAGCACTCCAGGCTGGGCTTCCTCCCAGGCCCTAATCCTGCCCGGCTCTCCTGACCATATCTAGGCATGGCGACAGTCCTCCCAATCCCCCTGCCCCTCTCCCCTGCTGCCAACTGACCTTCCATTTGGCCTGTGACATTTAAAAATATCTGCCCAGCGTGGCATATAGAACCCAATACCCCGGCTGTTGGAATACCATCGCCCTCCTGGCCCACATGCCTGGGCTTCCAGTACCCACATGCTTGACCCCGGGCACGGGCCATTTGAACCCTCTGTTCCAAGCCCGCCTGTCTTAATTTGGCTCCTTCGTCACATGGACTGCTGTCCCTGCCCCTACAAGGAGAGGGCCGGCAGGGGCTCGGGGGGCTTTTGAGCGGCAGGGCAAGGTGTGGGCCATCTGCGTGTCCGTGACACGGGAGCACATGTCAGGAGCATGGTGTGGTGTCCGCCACAGCTGCTCTCCCTCCCTGGCTTCTGACCCCAGCGGGCCCCATGGCCTTGCTATTAATATAGTGCAAAGAGGCCCAGCAGCTGGCCAGGACAAAATCTTTCCACACGGATGGTGACAACTGCCACCACTCTGGCTTGGGCTCTGCATGTCCCCACCGTGCATTCTTTCAGAAGGGGCACAGCTGAAGTCTGCCTGGGTGCCAGCTACAGACATTGTGCCTGCCTTGCCCTGGCAATGGGGGCCTTGTCAACGATCCATGCGGGGCCTCGAAAGAGGCTCCAAATGACCCGTGCCCGCCTTAGGAAACCGTGGGGCGCAGAGGAGGAAGGGTCCTCTCCCTGAGCATGCCACCCCCCACCCCGACTTCTCAGGGCCCAGCGCAATGCCACCAGGAGTGACATGCACCGCAGGGAGAGGTGGGGAGGGTGGCTTTAATTTTCCCAGCATGTTCTCTCTGGTGGCAAACGGCGGCGTCAGCTTCTCCCAAGAGAACCCAGTAAGAGTGAAGAGCTAGGAGCTACAGGGTCACACTCATGCTGCTGCCCCAAAATGTCAGGGATAAACCATGTGCCTTCTGGGATCTGCTTCAAGAGACTCCGGAAGAGAAGAGGGGGCGCCGGGGGCAGCAGAGCCGAGGTGGATGGTCACCGGTCACCGCAGCTGTGCTCTGGGCTCCCTGGCCTCATCTCTACCTTGGTATGCTTGGAAATTTCCATAACAACAAGTTTAAAATATACATGTAAAAACAATACTCGACAAATATTTACTGAGGGCTCAGTGTGTGCGGAGAGCTCTCCTGGGCACCCCTTAATTTGTATGAAAGGAAGAAAGGCCAGCCAGCTCCCCGCACACAGCATGGACAGCTTGGCACGTAAGGACCTCCTGTGCCACCGCACGGCAAGGCCACACAGCCCAGACGCCGCGGGTTGACGCACCGGTTTCATGGTTGTCTCATGGAAACAGTCCAAGCACATGCTTTTAAATTTCCATACTGGGGGTCCGGGGTAACATGTGGCTCCATGGTAGAAGTTGCCTAGCATGTGTGAGGTCCTGGGTTTGATCCCCAACACGGCAAAAAAATAAAATAAATTTAGCATTTAAGAATACTACAATGTAGCCACGTGGCCCAGAAGGGACAGCGCGGGGACAGCCTCCGCGAGAGGCGACAGTGTACGTCCCGGGCTGGGGCTTCATCGTGGTTGGTTTTGCTTGCTCTGGGCCTTGTGCGAGGAGCGCCCTGCACACCAGGTCTGGACCCACACTCAGGGACAGGCTGTAGGCTTTCTGGCACTCCATCAAGCACAGAGAGACCAAGGGAGATCAGGCCCACCTCCCCCGCCCCAAGGCCCCTGAGAACCCTCTGGAATGCAGCTGGGGAGCGGCCTCAGGGCTGCTCTGGGAGGCCAAGGGCTGGGGTTAAGCCCTCTGCTGATATGGCTGTCTCGGCTACATCTGCAAACACGAACCCGCGAAGGGATGGCAAATGTCATGGTAAAGGCAGATCACGACAGCTACATCTGTCGGTTTATTATTAGAAGGCAAATGTCAGGGAAAGAAAATATACCCCAAGAAAGGCAGTCCTGTTGAAACTCCCCAGGCCTCAGCTGCCTGGCCAGCCTCCCCCGCAGCTGCCACCGGAGTGGGAGCAGAATTGAATCCGTCCCCCTTGGTGGAAACTATCTGTTGTAACACAAGAAGACCACCTCTTTAAAAAGAAGAGCGGGGGGAGGAGGTGATGGGAATCGAACCCAGGGATGTTCTACCTCTGGGCTACACCCCCAGCCCTTTTATTTTTTATTTTGAAACAGGATCTTGCTAAGTTGCTGAGGCTGGCCATGAACCTGCGATCCTCCTGTCTCAGCCTCCCATGTACTGGGGTCACAGGCTAAGAAGACCACCTCTTATCACATCCTCCCGGGGACCAAACAAGCATCCTTCTAGGGGGATGAACCAACTGTGGCGGGCTGGGCGAGGGTCCTGAGGGGACAGGGTGAACACTCTCCATTTTAAGAGCTGTGTGTTATCTTCAAGAGCAACCAGAAGCCAAGTGGCGTGGCCTTTTTTTTTTATAGCAGTGGCATAACTGTCCTTTAAAACAAATCCATCCACATAAGGAAAAGAAGTAGATGTAAAGGAAACCGGTAAGCGTCCTTACAGGGTGGGAATGTGACAAACGTCATCAAGTGGTATGGAAGTTGCTGAAGTTTGAGCAACACTGGCCTCGATATTTCTAAGAGACTGTACATTTTTTCTAATTTCTAAGGTACTTCTGAGTACCTTAAGCTGTGCTTACAAATGGCTACTCCACACCCCTAGGCTGGGGACTCCCAGTCTGAACCAGTCCCTTCGGTCTGCTGGAAGAGGCCACACAGAGCCCCGCCTGAGTGAGAGGAGCTGCCCGAGTCCCTCCTGGAGTCCCTCCTGTTGCGCAAAGCCCCCAGCCCAGGTCCCCTGTGCAACCCAGGAGAGGCACCGAGGATGCACCACCATCGGCCCCCTCTGTGCTCTTCCTGAACTCTAGATGACAACTTCAAAAGACACACAGCTTAGCTTCATGAGTACTCACCCCACTTACTCGGGGTTCTCTGGGCCAGAGCCTCCTCTCTTTACACTGGGATCTATTTTAAAATAGTGGGAAGCTGGGCGTGGTGGTGCACGCTTGTAATCCCAATACCTGGGAGGCTGAGACAGGAGGATCTGGGTTTGTGGCCAGCCTCGGCTACTCGGTGAAGCCCTCTGCAACTTAGCGAGACCCTGTTTCAAAAATAAAGAATAAAAAATAGGGCTGGGGGTGTAGCTTGGAGGTAGAATGACCCTGGATTCAATCCCCAGTACTGCAAAATAAATAAATAAATAAAATAAATAGTGGGAGAAAGGAAGTTACTTCTCTTTTAAATGTACTAAAATAATAATATTGTTATGTTTTATAACTGTTATTTAATTTATACATTGTATCATATAAAAAAATTTGGGGGGTACTGGGGATTGAACCCAGGGGCATTCTACCTCTAAGCTACACCTTGGCCCTTTTTTTTTTATCTTGAAACGGGGTCTCACTAGGTTACTGAGAGTCTCGATAAGTTGCTGAGGCTGGTTTTGAATCTGTGATCCTCCTGTCTCATCCTCCCAAGTACTGGGATTATGGGGTTGCACCACCACGCGTGCCCATGATTACATTATTGATCACAATATCAACATTAGTATGAAAGCCAAGGAGCCCAACCTCCCAGCATCCCCGCCAGTTCACGCTGCCTTTTGTGCCCAAAAATGTCCCCTTTTGTATGACAAATTATATGGTAACTCTAGTTAGACACCATGACTAACTCAACTATGCCCGCAGTGAGCAGGGTGGGGACCTTGGGGGACAGGGACCTTGATTTCAAAGGCTGGAGAGCATTCTTTAAATTGTGACCATTCCCTATTTAAACTGTCTAGATCCGGGATTATTTCCATCTGGGTGGAGCATTATCAGATGATGAGGGTGCGTGTCTCTGACAGGATTTCTTGTCTCTCTCTCTCTCTTTCTTTCTTTCTTTTTCTTTCTTTCTTTCTCTCTCTTCCTCCCTTCCTTCCTTCCTTCCTTCCTTCCTTCCTTCCTTCCTTCCCTTTCTTTCTTTTTTTGTTTTGGTATTGGAGATGGAACCCAAAGACATTTTACCCCCAACCCTTTATTTTTTATTTTGAAACAGGGTTTCGCTAAGTTGCCAAAGCTGGCCTTGAACCTGGGGTCCTAATGTCTCAGCCTCCCAAGTCCTGGGGTGACAGACGCCACCACGCCGGCAAGCTATGTTATGTCTAAACAAGCTCAGTGACCTACCAGGAACGAAGGAGCTGGACACAGGGCCTAGACACACAGGCTGCTCTCCCCCAGCATCTCTCAGGTTTCCCTCCCTCTCCCTTTGTGGGCAGTCTCCAGTCTCTGTCACTGAAGTCCAACTTCTCCTGACCCAGTCAAGAGCGATAAAGCTCAGGTCACCGGCCTCACAGCCCAGCCCCACAGCAAAGCCGGAAAGCGGGGCTGAGCCCTCTCCCCTGCTCACGGAGGCCTTCAGCCTTGGCTCTGGTTAGTGTTCTAGAATTAGTAGGTAATATAAGTGATTCACACAACTACATGAGAATTCAACCTGAAAGTTAAGAAATCCTGAGTGGATTGGGAGGCTGAGATAGAAGGAGTACAGGTTCGAGGCTAGCCTCAGCAACTCAGCAAGACCCTTGGCAACTTAGAGAGACAGTATTTCAAAAAAATAATGAAATAGGGCTGGAGGTATAGCTCAGAATGCCTCTGGGTTCAATCCCCAGTAACACCAAAATAAATAAATAAATAAATAAATAAAAATAGAAAAGTCCTGACTGGAAGAAGCTGTGCTATGTCAAAGGTCTCACAGAAGAGACACCTAGAGAAAGGGTCTTGCCTTTCTTCTACTGTAAACCCATGTTTGCAGGGCCAGTTTTAAGTAATAACCGATGCTTTGGGAGCTGGCTGGGTTTCTAAATAACCAGGAGAAAAAGAGAGCGTCACCAAATTATATTAGCTGCAACTCTGGCCAAGTCCTCCCTGGCGGCCATGTGGATTGGCCAGGCCTGATTATGACGGCCATGGTATAGTTCTATTTCTGGCGTCCAAGCCACTCCTAGCCAGCTCTTTCTTTAATAAGGAACCGGCGGAATGTCAGTTCTAAAGTGATCAAGAAAAGAATGTGAAGCTGTGAACTGCCCATTTGGTGCTGACAAAAAAATAGGCCTGCTATCCAGAGGGAGAGGGGACATCTGAGCCCCGTCCCCTTCCGCCTCCCGCCAGACCCCACCGGAACTGAGAGCTGATCTCATCACCTCCCACCCTGGCCGCTGGGCTTCTTAAAACACGAAAGAACTTGACGTCCCCAGTCCCTCCTGGCTCTGGGATGACCCGGGACCACTGGACTGGGCTGAGAACCGTCTGGGGAATTCCTCTCTGCATCCGCTGGGCGCTGGAGGCCCCTCTGGCTCTATGGCCTCCCCGCCGCCTCATTTCAACAGCAGAGCACAGGGCGCCTCTCACCCGCCCCAGGTGCAGAACACGGGTCTCTTGCAATCGCAGCCCGCGCCTCGTGCCTTGCCTCATGCCCCCTCGGCCTCATCCTCGACTCGGTCATTCTCCACACCCACGTGGTCGCCAAGCCGTGTTAGTTGACCTCTTACATAGCTCGAAGCCATGTTCACCACCACCAGTTTTATATGTCTCTAGGACAAACCACCTCCTAGCCCTAGCTTCCACCAACTCCAGCTTCCTTTCCAATTCCACCCGCCCTGGAGCCAGAGGGAGCTCTGAAACAAGCAAGGCCATTTCAACACCTCCCAGCTATCAGGACCAGGCCTTCCTTCCCACAGTCCCAGGCTCTCCAAGAAAACACAAACTGCGCTTTGTCCTGGGCTGACAAGGTCCCGCGCAGCCCCTTCCCTCCTCTCCAGACTCCTCCTGCTCTCCAGCTAGCTGACCTCCTGTGAGTTCCCCAAGAGGCCTGGATCCTTCCCACCAGAGGGCCCTCGCAATGCACCAGCCCCGGCTGCTACTGCTGCGCCTGGAAGCGCACCAGCCCCCTGCCACCACCACCAGGCCTTCAGTTCTCAGCTCAAGTGTGCCCGTATCGCATTCCCAGGAAAGTATCCCTGACATGCCGGAATCCGGGGCGGCTTCCTCCACTCTGCACTTTGGAGAAAACAAACAAACCCCATTCCTTCTTTTCCGGTGCTTAGCTCTGGCTGCACTGAGATCCTCCTTAGGGTGATGACTCATTGCTTCCAGACCCCTAGCAGGACAGGCGGAGAGACTGAGTCCCGTCCAGCTTCCCTGAGCCACAGTCCTGGTGCCCCGCAGAGTGGACGCCCAGAGAGGGCACTTGGCACATCTTTCAAACACACAGATCAAACTCCTATGGCTTCTAAGACTTTTCTCAAGAACCCACTATGAGAAAAGTGGAAATTCACGTAGCCAAAATCCAACTTGACGCCTTCTCCAACTTCATTCTAGGCTTGTTCTGCCTGGCTGGGTGCTTTGAAATCCTTCCCTTCATGCTCTGCACTTTTGGTCTTTATGACCTCCTGCCCAGAACCTCCACCATCCTCATCACCATCACCACGACGCTGATCGCCCCCACCATCCTCATCACCATCACCCCCACCCTGATCACCACCACCATCCTCATCACCATCACCACCACCATCCTCATCACCACCACCATCCTCATCACCATCACCACCACCATCCTCATCACCATCACCATCCTCATCACCATCACCACCACCATCCTCATCACCATCACCACCACCATCCTCATCACCATCACCACCACCATCCTCATCACCACCACCATCATCACCATCACCACCACCCTGATAGCTCCCACCACCCCCATACTGCCATCAGTATCACCAGCACCCCCATACTGCCATCGCCATCACCCCATCCCCACCCCCTACCATGACCACTACCATCACCATCACATCACCACAACCCCACACCACCACCACTGCCAGCAGCATCGCCCCCAGCCCGCACTGCCAGCAGGCAGAGCCACGGTCAACTTGGAGGTAGAGGGAGGCGAGATTCCTACCCAGGTCTGGCTTGGGCCGTCTCCCTCCCGCCGTTCTGTTGAGTCCCTCTCACAGACATCCTCTTGTTCCCTTTTTAAAACCTACCAAAATATGCTCAGAGAAAAGACATCAGAGAAAATCCCTTTACAAACAGAAGCAAAACGAGGATGCCCCCATTTCATCCCTCTCACAACAGTATTAACGATTCTCTACTTTCGCATACTTTCATAGAACACAGCGAGGCACAGATGAAGGATAAAGAAATTAGTGGAAAATGAAAGAAGCGATGAAAACATGAATCTAACGACACGGAGTGCCTAACTAGATGAATGCAAAAGAAGAAACTAAAAGTTGTTCAGATCAGAGAGAGCCCAGGTTTACTGAATATCAAAACTAAAGTCCAAGAGGGACTTCGGTTAATGTTCAAGTTTCAAGAGAAAAGTGTGGTGTTAACCTGGGGTTGCCAGCTATCTTTTTAATTTGCTAAGTAAAGCCACTGAAAAATAAGATTTTGAAAAACTTCTAAATTCTTTTGGGGGGAGAGGATAGAATTCAAACTTTTGTGTGTGCGTGTGTATGTGTGTGTGTAAAACCAATATCTATTTGGTAAGCATGTCTTATTAATTCATTTTAAAAACCTCCAAAATCTTAAACCCCTAATTATGACCTATTTTCCTTCTAAAGAGAAATGATACCAAAATCCTAAAAGGCGGGAAGCTTATGTAGCCTCAAAATCAAGATTAGTCCCTTCCCTGAATGAATCTAGCTTGATGAAAGCCTACTACCCCAGTGTACTCTCCTCATCCCACTGCAGACGGGCATTCGGGATTCGCTGGCGGGTCGGTCCTCCCTCCCCC
Organism: Glis glis; assembly: GCA_004027185.1. Taxonomy (NCBI): domain Eukaryota; kingdom Metazoa; phylum Chordata; class Mammalia; order Rodentia; family Gliridae; genus Glis; species Glis glis. The sequence goes on from PVJS01003162.1 coordinate 20,326, forward strand.
GGGACGCCCTCCGGAAGCGAGTGTGCCGGTGCTCGCTTGTCTCCTTACCCCCCAACTCTAAAGTAGCAGAATCCGAGGGAAAAAGAATCAATATCATTCCTATAAACACCCACTAAACAGCCTGAACATCTAATGAAGAAAAAACCACCCCATTCACAGCACAATGAAAGCATCAAATATATGGGAAATAGAGAGAAATTCATAAATCAAACTACACACACAATACATTAAAATTACATAAAGAAAACGGGCACCCTTAAGGGGAGAAGTAAGGATTTGAATAAATGAAGACACCACACTCTGGCTTATGCCTAAGTGCAGAAAGGACAACAGTACTTCCCAATTTAATTTGTAGATTGAATGCAATTCCAGGCAAAGCATCACCAACGTCGTGACGGAACTTGATAAAAATGGTTCTGAAATTCATATAGAGAAATAAATGGGCAAAACTATCAGAGAACCCTGAGATAATACACAATAAGAAGGCGCTTGCCCTAGCAGACCCTAAAATATAGTATGAAACAATGATCATTAAGCTATAAACCAACCAGGGTAAAACAGTGGGACAGAAGCCTCAGTTTAACAAACTGAGCGGGACTCAACCAGCCACATGAAAACAAATGCAGCCAGGCGTGGTGGCGCACGCTTGTAATCCCAGTACTTTGGGAGGTGGAGACCGGAGGATCCGGGTTCGCGGCCAGCCTCAGCTGTCTCTCTCTCTCTCTCTCTCTCTCTCTACCTAGTGAGGCCCTCCGCAACTTTGTGAGACCCGGTTTCAAAATAAAGTATAAAAAATAGGGCCGGGGGTGTAGCGCGGAGGTAGAACGCCCCTGGGTTCAATCCCCGGTACCGCAAAAAAAAAAAAAAAAGAAGAAGCAAACAAATGCAAACCCAGCCGTGGCCAGGGACAGAGAGATGTCTTTCGAAACCCTCTTATCTCCACTGTACACAGGAAGAGTTTTTTTTTTTTTCTTGTACTGGGATCTAAACCCAGAGGCATTTTACCCCTAAGCTACACCCCCAGCCCTTTTAATTTTTTATTTTGAAACAGGGTCTCACTAAGTTGCTAAAGCTGGCCTCAAATCTGTGATGCTCCTGTCTCAGCCTCCCATGTACTTGGAAGAGTTTGTTTTTTTTCGCCTTTTTTTTAACTAATTGAGCAACATCAAAAAATTTCAAAGGGATAAGATAAAGATTTCTTAACTGTTTAAAAATCACAACTTTCAGATTTCCCCTATCGTTTCCAAGGTCCACATGAGGCCCTGCACTCCCGAGTACTTCTAGTCAAAAGCACACTATGACAGTTAAGCACACTCGCATAGGAGGGAGGCGGTGGCGGGTGTGGCTCCATCTGGTACCTTTTCCGGGTCCAGGACCGCCTCTGCTCACAAGGCGTGGCTCAGAAGTCTCGCTAGGCCAGTGGCTTCCTAAATAAAGATGGTGGCTCAAGCGTGGCCACCACTTGCAACCCTTCACATGACTGAACCCAATCAGACCTCTACGACTGGGAACCGAACAGTCTTCTCCTCCTGTCTTTCCTTTCTCCCTGCTCCCTCGGGGGTTACAGCAGAGAGGGAAGCGAGGGCCGTTTTATCAGCCATTTTCTAGACCCACAAAAGAAAAGGCTCCCAGTGTATGATGATGCTTCATCAGAACAATGGTTGGGGGTGGGAGGGCCTCGAAGTCTCCCCCACCCTACAGTGCGCCCTCATTTCTGACTCTGAGAAGGCCTGCACTTGGGCTCTCCTGGCTTGATCGTGTGCGCGACGTATGCCAGTCATGGGCCTGTTAGCAATCCTGTCACCCTCACACTGAGGTCGCCTCGGGTTCTTATGCAGCCGAGAGAAGGGGTAAAGAGAAAAGATGGAGCGGAGCGAGCGTCCACCGGAGGGAAGCGAGGGCAGGCCGGCTGGACCGGCCCCTCGGGGCCCTGATCTGATTATACACTGACCCCGATCAATTCCCCACACACCTGCCTGCATCCCGGTGGAGTCCCGAGACCCCAGGGAGCCCGCACCCTGGCACCTGCTCGGAGTGGGACCGGATGCTCACCAGACTGCCTTTCGGAAAAACAAAGCCGAGGGAAAATAACAAACAAATACCTGAGAACTCTCTTTAACTCGGAGCAGAGCTACAGTGAAGGAGGCCCGTTTCCCCAGTTATCAGGACGGACTGATTGCAGAGCCCGGATTCATTTGCCTGAAGATAATTGCCTCAGTTCTGCACTTCACTTTGCACATATAGAAACAGTCCCAATCTACCGGAGCCTCAGTGACTAGACATGTAAAATTGGTCTAATCATGGTTTGAAGAGCTCGAGCTGAAAGGATTCTATGAGTGTGCGCCTGAACCTTGCGCCAAGGGTCTCCCCTGGGCCCCCCGCCCCCCCCCAGGTCTGGAGGGTGAGTCGGATCCTCTGCAGGGGAGGTACAAGCAACTTGGAGACACTCTGCTTGTGCTGGCGGCTGGGGGGAGGTGACATGTCCAGGAGAGCTGGACAAATGACCACGCCGCCAGCCAAGGACATTCCCAACAGCTGGGTCATCTTCACGACCAGCAGTGTTCACCCAGAGCCCACCGGCCAAGCACAAGCTGGTGCGCAGGGTGGAGGGGACCTCTGAGGCCAGAGTCACCCAACTGGGGACACCTTTGGACATGGGTGTCTCAGCCAGGCATAGGAAAGAACCACACAAGCTAAATGGGCTAGGGAGACAGAACCCAGTCCTCATTTCTATAGGACGAAGCAAGGCCAGTGGGCAGAATCCAGGGGCTCAACTATCGACCACATGAACGCTAAACTCAAAGCTGAGCATGGTGGCACACACCTGTAATCCCAGGACTTGGGAAGCTGAGACAGGAGGATTGCAGGTTCAAAGCGAGCCTCAGCAACTTAGGGAGACTCTCTGCAACTTAGTGTGACCCTGTTTCAAAATAAAAAAACAGGACTGTGGCTTAAAAGTAGAATGCCCCTGGGTTCAATTCCAAGGAAGGAAGGAAAGGGAAAGAGAGGGAGGGAGGGAGGGAAGAAGGAAGGAAGGAGAGAAGAAAGGAAGGAAGACAGGCAGGCAAGCAAAGCTCAGCGCCAGAGCCCGGGAAGGGAGGGATTATGTCTGAGGACCTGCACACTGGCACTGCCTGAGTACAGGCACTGGGGTGAGGGAGCTTCCAGAAACTTCCTGTTGGCTTAGGAGTCTAGAAATTGCTCCTTCCATGGCACAGAGAGGGAGAGGAGGAAATAGGAGGGAGAACCTGCATGGCCCGGGGTGGAGGGAAGGCAGGCATCTCTAGGGGCCAGTGCCTTGCACTCTGCTGGAAGAAGGCAGTTCCCTTCTGAGCCTATCTCCCTTTCAGAATGAAAGGCACAAATGCAGCATTGTGATCCAACAATGCCCTGGACAAAGCCCAGCCACGTCCAAGAAATGATTATTTCCCCCTATTGTTTGCTTTTAGATCTAGATGGCAGGCCCCCAAAATCACGAACTCGGGGTTTTCGCCATTTCTACTGGTGTGCACCAATTGAGATCAGCGCAGCCTGAGTAGCAGCAAAATTGCACCCCAGAGAGACAAGCCAAATGCTCTCGTATTGTACCCAGTCCTCTTGGGGACCTGGTGGGAGGGGCCGGTGCCAAATTCTCAGTGGGACTGAGCCTCTCTGGCTGATTGCCACAGTGAGGGGTGGGGAGCACTTCAAAGTCCCTAAATTCATTTCTATCCAAAGGAAAGTTTGAAAAGCTCTCCATCTCCAAAAATAATCCTTTCCAATGATTGTCCAAAGAACATGTTCAAGAGCGATTATACCCACTTGCCGGGCAGCGCAGAACAGATCCTTTATCTTGAGTCTCATCTTGGAAAATGTGCTGGTGTCCGTGGGACCTATGACAATAGCCTACAAGCCTTCTAAAGGCTCACGTGACTCATGTCTGCCTCGGGGAGCGACCAGCACATGGCTGTGCACACGGGAGCAGGTGGACTGGAAGCAGTACTCTCAATGGCTTTTAAAAAGCAAAGGCAACTCTCAAAGTCGAACCAGTTAAAACCACCTCTCCGAGTTCACCAGAGGAGCTGTACCCCTGGTCCTCACCACTGCCTCGCGGCTTCCCCCTCCCATTCATCTACGTGGCATGGGGTTTATCATCCGGCACCTGCTGGGAGTCTGTTTTTAATATTCAGGGGCATCTCATCGATTCGCATGTTGCTGGATGGCAGGAACTGCTCATCCTCAATTACTTCCATCTCCTACAATGCCAGGAACCGTGTCTTGGTCATAGAAGTGACTCAATTTGTGATTGCTAAATAGCCAATTTCATTTGTAATTTCCGAGACAGGTCCAGAAGGGGAGACAAAGAGGAGCGATGGAATTAATAGATGGACTTGACTGGGATCTTTGCTCAACAAGTGAGTTGTAGGGCAAAGAGCCTCAGAGCCCTGCTGTGTTACGGAAGCTCCATGACAGGCCGCTGGGTACATCCGCATCTACCCGTGCGCCCCTGCCTTGAAGCCGCCACCCCAATATCCCTTCCTGCCACCTGGCCACCTGCACTTTCAAAGCCTTCCAACACAGAAGCAGAGCTGGAGCCCACACTGGTCAGCCCAGCCCCGATGCCTCGCGTGGATTAGGATCCACAGGGCGGGCTTCACATTGCAACTACCCTGGCTCATGGGCACCATGGAAAGCATCCCCAATGTGTGGTCACCTGCCCTTTGACTTAACACACTCTGGCCAAGAGCCAACAGCCTCCCGACAGCCCATTCCACTTCAGAGCCCTGATTGCTAGAATATTCTTCCTTGGACTAAGCTGAAACCTATTTGTAAATGCTACCCATAGGTTCTAATTTTGCCCTCTGGAGCCACATAAAGTTACTCTTAAAGCCTCTTCCACACGACAATCCTTTAAGGGGCTGAAGACAATATTCTTCACAATTCATCCAAATAAAAACCTTATTGTATAATACTGTAATGAACTGGAAACCACGCTTTCCTGTCCAACTGGTTTAGGAGCCTCCCTCCAGCAGAGCCCTGAAGGTAATATATGACCGCACTTTATTTACCGGCAGACAGAGAGAGCCCCTTGTTCCTTAGCCTGGTAACAACCGAGGTCGTTCATCACCCACTTGCTCCTTTTTGAAATTCACTCTGCAGCAAGCACTTTTTAAAGTCATGCACGTAATGCATTTTAAAGAGCATTTTCTGCACAGATCCATTTGCTCGACCTCTGCACTAAGTGCGAGATGGAACAGTATTTCAGTGAGTCCCCTGATCCTCCTTGGAGTCTGTGTCGAATGCACACCGAAATGTATTTGTACCCATACATGACTGGGGCTTGAAAATGCAGTGTTTTGTTAAACGTTCCTTTGCTGATTAAAATGCATCTTGCAAAGAAAGTGCATTGCTAATGCAGAATCTCGTCCAAAAATATGTATTATGTAATTCATATTTTTTAATAATGCAGGCAATCTCAGTGTATCTATATTAGTGAATCGGCTCTGGGCTGCCATCTCCATTATAGGCATAAAGCACTCCATCTGAAAAATGAAGTACTTTCCTATGTACACTAAAGAATCATACCCCACCGCACTGCTGACAGCAGCGCACGTTCCCGTTCAAAGGGCATTTACCAGCACCCACATGTTCCTGGTTTTTTTCTTCTTCAACGTGCCCTGAAATCAGCTTGACCAATGTCTTTATGTTCCACACACAGTCAGTGGAGCTGTGCTAATTGAAAGAAATAAAGCAGGTGGGTCAATGTGCAGACCCTTTAGAAATGTCCCCGGTTAGTCGAGGCTGAGAGGCAGAGATCAGGATTTGAAACACACCGCTCCAAGCGCCCCTGTCTGGTGTCCCATAACAAGACCTACATGATGATTAGAGCCATACTGGTGCTGTGATACTACAAACCCTTTCATTTCCCTGGAGCGTGAGAGTAGGGCACAATTGGAATACAGAAGTCTGTCCTTTGATGGGTTTGCGGAATCAATCCCACTGTATTAGACCAGGCAGTATTTTAATGCTATGGACTCACTGCTGGACATGGCCAGACACTGACCATCAAAAGCGGTGGCTGGAATCTCACCAAGGCCCTAAGTCTGCATTCGGCAGCTTCAATGCAGCCTGGTGGCGAGGCTGTGGGGGCACCCCCCCACCAAGGAATGGCACTGAGGGCATGAGTGGGCCCTTGGAGGGAACACCTGGAGGACTAGCAGAGAATTATGAGCGGCAGCGCCTCTTCCTTGATTTTCCCACAAGGACTCAAGGAGAAAAAAGCCCAACGCATGGTGCCGGAGCAACCGTGTTGACACTTCATGGATTCCAGAACGATGGCTCTGTTCCGAGCTTTATCACCTTTGGACCTGTCACCATGGCAAAAGGGCCACTCTGAATCTAACGGGGGGGGGGCAAGACGGCAGTAGGCATACGCCAAGAGGAGCGCCTGCGGTAGACGGGCCGAGAGCTCCCCACCCAGCGGTCCCCTCCGCGGTCCCCTCCTCTCCATGGAACTCGCTCGATTTTCCAAGGCTGAGACGGAGCGAGACTAGTTTGCTGATTCTTCAGCCTTCGGAGTTCAACACCGCGACCTAGTGGCGCCTCGCCGCCCCCTTACCCCAACACTCTGACCAAGCCACCTGTTTTCTCGTAGAATTCTAGCTGCATTAAACAACGCGGGGGGGGGGATAAGGAGGGATTCGGAACGATTTCGGGTTCCCATTAACAACAGGTTCACCCCCGATACCCTCCCACGTTAACGCAAGACCTTTTCTTTGCCTCGCGGTGCTGTCTTCAGCACCTAGAACAGAGCTCCCGTGTCGGGCACTGGATGAGGTCTCTGGAAAACCGAGCTAAGAAATAGCTCTTAGGGCCACCTGGCGAGGACTCTGCCATGTCTGACCACCCCGAAAGCCCCCCCCCGGGACAGAAGTGACCAGGAACCAGGAAAGCGTCCCCTTACCCAGCGCTGTCAGCTCCACTTCGTCTCGCAGCACCTTCTCAGCTGACAGAGTCCCCAGGGGGTCACTCATGGGTCTACAGACTTCCAAACGACCACTGTAGGGCCGCGGGGTCCTTCTCAAGGAAGAGACTCGTCCATCCACTACGTAACTAGCTAGTTCCGACTGGCACCGGGCGTATATTTTTTTGGAAGCTTCTCTAATTATAGTCACTATAACCGATCTGCCAAAGGTGGTCGCATGATTAATGACTGTCTGAGGTTACCATCCTCAAACTATTAAGCCCTTGGAAAATGCCCGGGGCTGGATCATTAATACTCATGCACAAGCCCTCATTCCCCTGAATATTTGCGATTTTGCGGTCTGGTTTTCGGCGGCTCAGGGGCTGCGCTCATTTCAGCGACGAGATAGAGTGGGGTGAGGGAGAGACCCCCGGAGGAATCCTCACCCAGATACCCAAGTCCTCTAACCTGTGGCTAGCTGCTCGCTCGCTCGCTCGCTGGCACTCGCCAAGCCCGCGGTCCACCGCTTCGCCCAAATCCTTCCAAACAAGGTTCCCGCCTGCCACCTGCCGGCCCACCAGGGTCTGCGCCACCAGCTCGGCGCCACAGCGCAGCTCGCGGGGAGGCGGCCCCCACCTCTCTACTGCACATGCCCGGCAGAAGTCCGGGCGCGCAACTTCGCAGAACCTCACCGCCCCATCGCTCCGCGCCTCAGTCTCCTCTTTCCTCTCCCAGGCGAGAGGAGCAGCGGAGGCGCCTCTCCCGAGTCTTAGGCTGCAGTCTGAGACTTAGCGAGAGGAGCCGGAGGAGACCCACCTTTCTCCCTTCTTTTTGCTTGGAGGCGAGGAGCTTTAGAAAGTTCTTAAGTGGTCAGGAAGGTAGGTGCTTCCCTTTTTTTTCCCCTCTCACCGAGGTGGGACTGGGACCGCCGGACCCAGCTTCTCACCTCGCAGGGGGCACCTTTTTTCGGCTCCAGCAGCCGATGCGCATCGGAGCCGCTCTCTGCAGAGCCAGAGAGTGGGTCGGCTTCTCGGTGTGCGCCTAAGAGGATGGATCGGAGGTCCCGGGCTCAGCAGTGGCGCCGAGCTCGCCAGAATTACAACGACCTGTGCCCACCCATAGGCCGCCGAGCAGCCACCGCGCTTCTCTGGCTCTCCTGCTCCATCGCGCTGCTCCGCGCCCTCGCCACCTCCAACGCCCGCGCCCAGCAGCGCGCGGCTGCCCAGCAGCGCCGGAGCTTCCTTAACGCCCACCACCGCTCCGGCGCCCAGGTGTTCCCCGAGTCCCCCGAATCCGAGTCTGACCACGAGCACGAGGAGGCCGAGCTCGAGCTGTCCCTCCCCGAGTGCCTAGAGTACGAGGAAGAGTTCGACTACGAGACCGAGACCGAGTCCGAAATCGAGTCGGAGACCGACTTCGGGACCGAGCCGGAGACCGCCCCCGCCTCCGAGCCCGAGACCGAGCCGGAAGACGAGCGCGGCCCCGCGGTGCCCAAGGGCTCCACCTTCAACCAATCGCTCACCCAGCGTCTGCACGCTCTGAAGTTACAGTCCGACGCCTCCGCGAGCCTCGAGCAGCCCACCACTCAGGAGCCCCAGAGCCCCAGCGAGGGGGAGGAGCCCGAGGACCGGGATCCCAAGGACCCCGAAGAGTCAGAGGAGAAGAAGGAGAAGAAGCAGCAACGCCGCTGCAAGCCCAAAAAGCCCTCCCGCCGCGACAGGTCCCCGGAGTCTCCTTCCAAAAGGGGACCCATCCCCATCCGGCGTTTCTAATGGAGGACGTCGTCCAGATTCTCCTCGTCTTCATGGATCCAGGTTAGTTACCCATGGCTAAACTGGGGATCCTGGGGGCCGTGTGGGCGCTGCGGGGAGAAAGGGTGGGAAAAAGGAGACAGGTGAGGGGCAAGGTGGGAAAGGAGCGGGCTCAGGCTGGAACAGAGGGTCGGGGGGAGGGGGAAAGGGCTCCCTAATTCCTCCTAGGGTCCCGGGGGCGCCCCGGGGGCCAAAGGCTTGTTGGACGGCGGGGCGCTCCTGGCGCCTCGCTGGAGACAACCTGAGGTCTCCGCGCGGGCGCCCCGGGCGGCGAGAGAAGCGCGAGCGCGCCCCAGGTTTCGAGCTGCGCACCGAAACGGCAAAGGTAAGTAACTTGTTTCATGCGCTTTTTTCCTCCTAGAAAGACTACTCTCAAACGAGTTGGCTGTGGCGGGCGTCCGAAATGTGTTTCGGACGTGCGCGCGCCAACTTTGCCGATTCCAGAGCAGCCGTGCTGTAGCGACACTGTTGCAATGCGCGAAAAGTAACCCGAATGGGATTGGGCAAGAACTCCAGAGACTGCCGGCTCCGGAGACAAGTCGCACGCGCTCACCGCGCTTAACAGGCTGGGAGCCTGGAGCTTAGGTCCCGGCCTGGCCGATTTGGAGCCGCGGGACCTCGGCGCCAGTGTCCCCCGCGGCCGCGCACCAGTTTTGGCCACCACCGCGCGCCTCCAGGCGCTAGCGGGGCCGGAGGCCACGGAAAAGACCGTGCGCACCTGTCCGTGCGCGCGCGAGACTACCTCTCCGGGTTGACCGGCATGTCCCCGCGAGTCACTGGTACTTGGAGGGCAGGCAGTGAAGGTACAGAAGACTTCGGGGGTGCCCCTGTGGGCTCCCGGGGTTGGCAGAGAGGGCTTGATCACGTCGGGGCATCTCCAACCTTTTGGCGCAGCTGATCGCGCGGCGGGGCTTGGGCGCATCTTGGCCGGAGAGGTCCTGAGCTGTTTGCGCAATGTCCTAGAGGCGGGGGATAAGGGATAAGAGACCCCAGAGGTGGTCTCGGGCGGAAAAGTAAAGCGGCTCAAGGAACGGGATGGAGTAGGGGGTCGCGTCCACCATCCCGACACCGCGCACCGCGTCCCCAAAGAGCGCGGCTCTAGCCAAGCCGGGGAAAGGTGTTGGATCCCGCGCATCAGTCCTTAGGCGATGGGCAGAGGCAGGGGCTGGAGGCTTCCGCAGCCTCGCCTCGGGGAGGAAACCTGGGGGACGAAAGGCAGGGCGGTGCTCTCCGGCCATTTTCGGCTCCCGCGGAGCTAAGTTTGGAAACGCCGGGTAATCGAGCACAAACCCCGCAGCAATCCGGCAGCACACCTTGGCGTGCCTTTCTCTCCAGTCCTGCGGGGGGAGGGAGGCTAATAAGTAAAATGTATTTACAAAATCTCACCCGATTTGGAAACTGGTTTTTGTTGTTATTGGGTTGTTGTTTATTGTTTTTTTTTTTTTTTTTTTGGTGCGCGCATCTGGTTTTGCACGGGCTAGACTTATTCTGATGGGAATGATGGGGGTGGGGGTGGCAAAGCGTTTTGACTGCTTGAAATGAAGCCAGTCGGGTTCTTAAATTCCTAAGAAAAGGAAGGTGCTAGAAGGAAAACACTTTAAATGGTATTCCTTCCAGGACCTCTCCTACGGGAAAGCGTCGCAGCGCCCCAGAACTTAGTGACGCGGGGCTGCAGCGGTGACTAGGTGCGCGGATGCCCGCGTGGTCTCAGTAAATACCGGGAAGGCGGTTTTCAGCGAGGGGTTTACCCCCCAACATGTTGGTGTCTGGGGGTGCGGAGGACCTGCAGGAGGGCCGGGGTGCCCTGCTTTTGTCTTGAACACATAGAATTGCTTAAGTTCAACGGAGCCCCCCAGCTGAAATTTCTACTTAGTGTAAACAATGATGGTGACATTTTTTTACATTAAGTGGTCTGTTTTTCTTCTGGTAAGGTCTTGGCAGGCAGAGTTCACCAAGCAGAAGCGCTCTGGTGAGCGGGCAAGAGAAGCCAGGGGTTTCTGGATTTTTTGGTTCTGTGTGCCAGAGTGGGAGCTGTCTTGAGTTTGGGCAGTCTGGGGGACAAGGTTTTCCGCAGTTAGGTTTTTCATTAGCTAAATTAGCATGTTGCCTGGTTGTGGCATGAATAAATAAGTAAAAAAAAAAAAAAAAGTCCTCGGTGCCCGGCCCATTCGGTCTTGCCCTGATTTAAAAAGAAGCCTGCACAGGGGAGGCAGGCTTCTCTGACTGTAAGCAATGCACCAGGTCCATACATGGGGTGGGGGGATCAGGGAACACACAAATAGTCTGTCTTTAAAACAATGGCTTCCCTAAACTACCTCTGAGTCAAAGTATAAGATACACTAATTACAGCCCAATTGTGAAAACCTGTTACCCACCACCAACGTCCTCCCGCACTCAGTGCCCCTCCCCCCACTCCCTGCTCCACCCTGATTCCAGAGTGAAGAAGCCCTTGGGGGCCGCACACAGCCATGGAGGAGTACACCAACCCCCAGGGAAGCACCCACAATCTCCCACAGCAAGAGGGGCTTTTGCTAAATACACACTTCAAGCCCACTTTCTGCCTACAGCGCTGGGGTTCCACTCTCTTCCTTTTCCAGAGACATTTCTAGCAAGTTCTGCAAATAGTCTCCACTCACTAGTCTCCCTACTGGCCCTTTGTCTCGGCCTGCTAAGCGGGGTTAGCATTTGAATGGGCTCACTGCACTGCACACAGGTAGGGCCTGCAGGCTGAGGCCTTGGCTCTCAGAAAAGCAGACCTTCTAGTTGACCCTAAGCCAATTACCAGCCCTATGAGGACATTTCAAATGGGGAGGGGGAAATAAAGCTGGTTAGGTACTATGGTGTGCCTCCAGCACCCAGGACTTTTCCTTATTACATTAACCATGTGCTTAATGGGAACCTCCTGGGGGGGGGGGCAGTGCTCTTTAACTGAATATTTTTTGAGATGGAAATTTATACAGCAATGTTCAAATACTGTGTGGTGTCAACAACCTGGCCTAGGTTTACTTCTAAAAGTTTGTAAACAGAACTATTAGTCTATGTTTATCAGAATTGAAGAACTGGGAATTTTAAAGTTTGGAATTAAATTTTAAGATAATGTTTCTTTGCTGCACTAGAAGCTTCTCCCCCTCCCCCCAACTGCTTACAGCCCTTCGCTCCTTAGCCTTCATTTTTAGCAGCTGTGATAGAAGGGTCAACGAGGAGAGCTGAAACTTCAAGTGCTGGTAAGAATAAGGTTCTTTTTTTTTTCAAATGATAACTGCATAAAATTTACTTACTGTATTATTTTATATACATATAACATATCTATATATACTTAAATTTTACTTATCAGTATTATTACTGCTCTTCAGGGGGAAACTAGTAAGAAGAAACTGAGCAGAAACCGTGGTGCGGATGTGCACCTTAACACAAAGGTGACCAATCACAAAAGACAAATCACTAAAATCAAATGAAGCTCCCCAGGCCAGTGATGTCATAGGCCAGCTCAAGTCCCCGGCCTTCTCTGACACCTGCCCAGCAACAGGGATATGATGCTCACGTTACATATTTAATCCTCATGTTCCACAGTGAGGGATGGAATTTCTTGTCCTGCTGTGGGGTTTGACATTAATGATTTCCTAAATCTTGATGCCCCAGACATGGGCACTGGGATCTAAGGCAAAAGGTTGCTGGGCTAGCATGGCCTCTTTCTAGTGCTGGTCCTATTGGGGGGCTCGGGTCTTACCCAGTACACCTCTGCCTCAGTTTCTCCATTTTTTCCCTTTTTTTCCTGATACTGGGGATTGAGCCCAGGGGCATTCTACCTCTGAGCTACACCCCCAGCCCTATTTTATTTATTTTTTAAATTTGATACAGGGTCTTGCTAGGTTGATGAGTCTCACTACTTGCTGAGGCTGTCCTCAAACCTGCAATCCTCCTGTCTCAGCCTCCCAAGTACTGGGATTATAAGCGTGTGCCACCGCACCCAGCTGCCTCAGTTTCTTCTAAAGGGAACTAGCTGAATGGTATATTCCTCGCATCCCTTTCGGCTCCGAATGTGTGTGGGTTGACAGAAGTCTGGCGGGTCCTCTTTGACCCTTATCAGTCATTTGGACACTGAGGGGACCAGAATTCCAAGAGTTGACCAAGTATAAAAAGCAGCATCCCGGAAAAAGTCTGTTTTGTGTTGGTCTAATATCAGTTTTGTCCAATCTGCTTTTCAACTGGTGGCAAAAATGGTTTAAAGAGGAAGGCGAGAGAATGCAGACTTCCACTGTGTCCAGTCCCTACACTGAGCGGCCTTCAGCGTTTGTTTTGTGTGTACATGTGTTTCCAGCACCTTCTCTCCCTGACCCTAGTGTGGAAACAAGCTCTGCAGGGCCATAAGGCAGCACAGTGCAAGCCCTCCCTGTGCTGGTGCTGGGGGGGGGAGGGCTGCGGGAGACCGCAAACCCACTGCGTGCTGGCCAAGGGGCCAAAGTGCTGGGAATACTATTTCCAACAGTTTTAAGTGTCCTGGTTAGGCCAGACCTGGGAGGATGGCTCAGAGGCTGTAGCTGGTTGGGATAAACCAGTTCTTCAACCTTTGGGGGTTTTTGTTTTGTTTTCCTTTGTCACTCCCTCCCAGAAGCTTTTTGCAGCCATTTTTTCTAGCTCCCTGCCCCCCCAAGTTTAATACTACAAATATAGTGCATGCATGCACACACACACACACACAAGCACGCATGCACACACACACACACACACACACACACACCCATTTCACTCCACTGCAAATGCATGGAATAAACAAAGCAAATGCCCCCCCACACTTAATTGGTTCTGCCAAATTAAGTGACTCAGTATCCCATTTTTGTCTTATAATTTAACCTTTTTTGGCCATTATAAGATTTGGTGGGGTTTTTTTTTTATGGTACTGGGGACTGAACCCAGGGACCTTCTGCCACCAAGCTAAACCCACAGCCCTTTTTATTTTTCATTTTGAAACAGGGTCTCGCTAAGTTGCTGAGGCTGGCCTCACACCTGCGACCCTCCTATCTTAGCCTCCCAAGAACTGGATCACAGATGCGTGCCACCGCACCGGGCTGGTGAATTTTTACTGGTGTTTGTTTTCCTTTCTAGAACTTCTCACAGGTTGTTGTTTTTTTCAAAACCCCCTGATAAGCTCTGCTGGGCCAGTGCTAGTGCCTAGTTGATTCACAGGGCATTGAGGCCAGAGTAAACAGCCTAGTGACTTAGTTCTCCCAAGGCCAAGTCTGCACTGCAGGGCCACTGTCACCTGTTGGTAGCGCTCAGCCAGCAGAGGCAGGACACCCAAGAGGAGCTGGCGCCACGGCCCCCTCCGTCTGCAGACTATTCTGGGTGGAACTGGGGAGGCTGCCCTCCCAGCTTCAAGTGTGGGCAAGGCCTGCATGTTTATCCTATTGGCCTATTTTAGGGTAAGCATGTTACAAATTAGCAAGGGGACATGGCTACCAGAGAGGGTAAGGCCAGGCCATAAGGACAGAGGGTGGGTGGTGGCAGTCAGGTAGGGACAGGTTTGAAGGGGACAAAGAGGAAAAGGTTTTAGGGATCGCAGAATGGAGAGGAGGAAGAACATGTAGGCAGGGAGTAAAAAAAAGGTAGAAATGGGTGGGGGTGCAAACCCAGTAATTTTTAGGGCTACAAAATGTAGTTTGAAGGAATAAGACATTAAGGCACGTTAAAATATGGCAGGCTTCAAATATCTGATGGCTGAAGGGGTTTGAGAACAAGGAGCAGCATTGGCTCAGCGTTAGCAGAGCTTTTTTGTTTTTCTTTTTTTTTTCTTTTTTTTTTTTTTGCAGTGCTGGGGACTGAACCCAGGCTTTGCACATGCTAGGCAAGTGCATAGCCAGGCACAGCATTGGGGGGCCACTAGTGAGCACTTCAGATCACCCACACATACACCCTTCAAGCTGCTGTCTCCTTAGTCTCCTCTAGACCTGACCCAGGATTTTCAGTTTCATAGGTGCAGTCCACATAATACTTCAAATGCTCTAACCAAACACAAAGACTTAAAACCTAAAAATCTCGTTTCACAGTTCACATCCTAAACCTCCGATTCTGATTCAAGAGAGGCCGATTCTGGGGCCCCCACTCTCAAATTTGAAGGGTGCAGGCCCAAAGACAGCCAGTTGGCCAAAGCCAACAAACCCCCTTGCCCCCACTCCCCAGGGTGAGGGCTGGTTTCCGAGAGCCCTGGCTTATGTTGCTGTCCCAATTAGACTTCATTAGAAAAATTTGCTCTGGGTAATTGAGGTTGTATCAGAAGGTGAAATATACCATTCCCCTTACATCCAAATAGCATTCAGCGCCCACAAGCCCCCAGGGTGCCTGGAATTTCCACCAAGAATTACAGAAATTTTTAATAGAGCTTCCACTAAAACCAAATTAATCTTCCGGGATCCCTTCTCACCCTCCAGCCCCCCCCCCGTGCCCCTCTCTGAGTTGCCTTCCGTGTGTGCTGCTGGCCATCTTTGGAATGGCCACTTTTCCCCTTAAAACTCTGCTGCATCATCAGTCAGCCTGGAGAAGCAGTCCACAGCCGGGTTCAGGTGACTACAGAGAGTGTGTGCGGACCCACTGCACATGACAGGGGGTCAGACGATGCAGCCTGCCTGGCTGAGGCAGAACAGGGTGGCCTTTCTGCAAAGGGGGCTGCAGAGCCACAGCTAGTGGGTGAGAGAGGGGGTCTGAACTCATGGCCGGGGCTCTTTAATCCGAGCAGACAAGGTGTTTTCATAAATACTGCTTCTGCCACTTTTAGTATCAGCCCTGCGTCTGCCCCTCACCCAGTATCTTGCCTCGTGCGTCAGAGGCACCTTGCTTTTAGTTGACATTTGCCTGAAACAGCCTGGTCACGCAGCCCCTTCTGCAGACAGCAGTACGCTGCTGCTGCCTCCACCGGCCAAGGCTGGCAGGGAGGCTGGGAGGGAATGGGATGGCGGCCGCAGTCTTAATTGAACAGTAATTAATTGAACAGCTTCAAAGTCTTATTGCTAGTCAGTCACCACTCAGGAAACCTTTGTCACCAGGAGGCTGAGGGCCTCGGTTAGGGCTGGATTCTCATTTCTATCTTCTTTTTCTGCTTTGGCACCTTTTCCTCATTTGAAAGAAGCCCACTGACAGCTTTTGACATGAACCGGCTATAGTGAAGGCTCCCCTCCAGACCGCCCCTTCCCCAAAGCCACAGACCAAAAAGAACCGACTTCCACGCGACTGCTTTCCCTGGATCTGCTCTCTCCCCACCTCCCCCCATCCCATCCTCACAAGAGACCCTCTTGTACGTCACTCTCTCTTTCTTGGTTACAGGGATGAACCGAGAATGTTGATGGGCAGCTCCTTAAAATGTGACGTGCCTTGTGCTTTTGACAATAAGTAAGAAACCCAAAATGGAAGTAAACACAATCAGTTGTTGCTTGTGACCTGTGCCATGGTAGAGGCACCAACAGGGCCAGGAGACTAAGTTTAGAAAGCCCAGGGCACCATGTGGGGCTGCCAAGGAAGGGGGCCGTGCCCCTTCAGGTGGTAACCGCACCAGGAGGATGCCTGGGGGAGAGTCAGCAGTGAAGAAGCACGCTTTTCCATGTGGGGGTACATATTATAAAAAGCCACTATCTGCCACCTGGACACCTAGGCCACCTGGACTGAGCAGGCTGACTTTCCTCAGAAACAGTTTAATGGAAACATGAGTTATCATTTCCCCATTCCTTCCTAATTTATCAAGTATAGAAAGTCCATTAGTTTTTTAAGTAGCCAAGTATATACAGTTTTCAAGAAACCATTACGAGGACTTGATAACAAATCCTGTCCTCTGATCCACACATCATCTCATCACAGTCTAGCACCTTCATTCTAGCACCTTCCCTTTTGGGACAAGGTCAAGACCCTGGCACATAGCTTTTGTCCTTCCCTACTCGGCCTTCCTTGGGCACTGGCCTTCTTGACTTGCTCCTCCTTAGCTGCATGAACCCATTAACTGATGTCACTTCCTCATTCCTATTCATACCTCTCAAATATTTACCTCTTCCCCTGATGTAAATTCATCTGGCACTGGAAATCTATGTTTAAGTCCCTTTGCTATTATAAAGTTACAATGGCAGATCCTAAAAACAATGTCCCTGATAGGATCAGGCCCCAGGCTAGGCTGCCCACCAATATCTTGCACCAATATTTAGCACCAATATCTCCATCCAGGTCAAGGCCTTGTATCTGACTTAAGCCAACAAGACTACCAGTCCTCAACAGACTCACCAGATAGTCTAACCGGTCAAGTCAACCCACTTGCCAATCACCCCTATTTCTTACCATACCAAGTTGCTTGGATCCCTCTGGTCTGGCTGCCCAGCTGTCTTTTCCATTTGTCAGCTCCTCAAACAGCTGGCCACACTTGTGGGGTCTCTCGAGATCCACTGCTGACAGGCAGTAGAGTTTCAGCGCTCAGCCCCCCTTATCCAAGGGGTTTCATATTCTGATCACCAGGAAAATACACAAGAGTGGGGAAAAAAAGAGAAGGTTGGAGTTAGATGCTGAGATTCGGTACTAATCTCCCTTTGAATTAAGGTGATTTCTATTCAGGTCTAAGGGTCTTTTTGCAGCTTATAATGGCGATTTTTCAACAGGGGGTGATTTTGCACCCCAGAGGATATTTGGCAAGGCCTGGAGGCACTGGGGTTGATACAACTAAGGGGATGCTACTGGCATCTAGTGGGTAGAGGCCAGGGATGCTGCTTAGCAACTTACAATGTACAGGACAGTTACCACAGCAAGGATCACCCGGAGCCAAAAGCCACCAGGGCAGAGGCTGAGAAATCAGGGTGGGGGGGGTGGGATGCTCGCTGGTTCTGAAACCCCTTCTCTTGGGCAGGGCCCCACCTCTCCTTCCCTGCTTTCACCTGGACCCTCTCCCTTTTTTCTGTCCAGTCCTCCAAATTATTGTTCTATCACCAAATACATTTCTCCCCTGAAGTTTTATCTGATCCTGTGTCTCAAGTTAAGTTTGCCAGTTTGAATTTATGCTCTCTGCCTTTCTTCTAAACTTCAGACCTTTCTTCCCAAATAATGGGCTGTAAAAATCACCATCACACCCCCCCCCATCCTTTCTTCAACTCTGCCATGTCTAAAGTCAAGTTGGTTCCACACCTCACCACGCCCTCCCTGGCTCCTTCCCCTGGCCTCCCCCTCCCCCTCCCAGCATTCCATCTCCCAGATGCCGGTCTTGGGCTCCTTCACCTTTTGTGTCCCTCTAGCACGAGAGTTGCCAGCACTGGGAAGTCCCTTCTTTCAGCCTTCTTGGGTCCTTTACTGTGTCTGGGTCTCTTAAAAAGGTCACGGGCAGCCTCGATCTCCCTGTGCATAACCACTTTCCTTTGTTCTCTCTCTTGGGACCGTCCTCCATGTTGCTTCTACCTTTACTAAAATTGGGCTCAGTTTCTCACTTGTAGGACAAAAACAAAACAAAACCTCCCGCCATCTTTTTCACCTCCTACCAAAATAGCCTCAAAAGTGGTTTTGGGGGTGCTGCATGTATCTTCAGAGAAAGGCTATTCAGTGCGCCCTGCCTTTTCTCCTACTGCGCCTCCAAAAGCCAGCGTGGTCTGTTGTGTTTCCCCGGGCAGACCCCGTGTTTCCTGCCATTGGGTCCTTTGTTCCTGAGAGGCGAGTGTGTCCCCGCCCCCCACCACCTTCTATTCTTAGTCAAGGTGTCTATCCTTCCATGGAGACTCTTCTGGAACACCATTTTCTCCATCAAAACCTTCTAGGTCCCTATAATTTGACGGCTCTTTTTTTTTTTTTCATTTTTCTGCTGCTCTGTTCTTACGATGGGGGGATTGGTGTGAGCCCAATCTTGATTCTCTCCATGCGTGTGCTCCCCTGGCAAAGAACTGTGATACCAGAAAGAAAGTAGAACAAAGGGGTCCCGCAGGTCTGTGATAAGATAGCACAGAGACCCTGAACCATTTTTCGAAGGATGGTGCTTTGGGAATGGGCGCGATGCCTGGCGAGCACAAATGATCCCTTTGGGGCCGTGTTCGCTGTCTCCCTGGGGCTTCAACCCCAGCGTCTACTGACCTTCCACTTGTGTGAGGCTCAGCATCTCTGGGACCCCAACTCCTGATCCATCCCGAGCTGTTCCTCTCTTTGCATCTGTCCCCAGGCTCCGGGGCTACTACCTCCAGGCCCTGGAGATCTTCTGCTTCCTCGCCTCGCCTCCGCAGCGGCCCTCTCTGTTGGGAAGAGTAGCCCACCGCCATCAAGAGCCCCAGGGTTGGCCCCTGGGAGCCCTCGACCTCCTCCTGGCCTGGCCCTAGTGACCTTTGGCGTCAGGAAGGCTGACCCCGTGGTGCAGGCCGTCCTCGTGGCCTCCTAGGCCCGGCCGCCGTGCACCCGCCCACCGGCTGCTCCCACCACCCCAGCAGCACAACCCCTTCGGGCGTTCCAACGCGGCGCCCCCTGTTGGACCTCCCACCCATATCCGGTTTCCGGTCCGAAGCCCCCCGCTCATTCGCCAGGCAGCCTTGATTGGCGTGACCCCAGCCCAATGGCTGACCTGGCGCTGGGGTCGAGGGGAGTGGGTTGGTGATTGGGACCCAGTTGGCCCACTCCCGGGATGACCAAATTGTTGAGCCGCGGGGTGCGAGGGTAGTTGGCTAAACTTCGAACCAAAGTTAGGTTCAGCTTTGACATCAGGAAGTGTGCAGACCCTTCGAGCCGAGGCCCCAATTCTTACGTAGGGGCCGACTTGGTTAGCCTTCCCCTGCACGGCGCAGCCACGGGGATGGGGGTGCAGGGGCAATAATAGCGTGCAGTGGTCAGCTAACCGTGGCACTGCACGGCCACTAGGATGTGGATGCAGGGGCAATAGTGTACGGTAGTCAGCTTACCTCCGCACCGCGCAGCCACAGGGATGTGGGCGCACGGGCGATAATGTGTCGTGGTCAGCTTACCTCCGCACAGCGTGGCTACCGTGATGCAGGTGCTGGGTCAATAATGTGTCGGGGTCAGCTTACCTCCGCACCACGGGGCCACGCAGATGTGGGTGCAAGGGTAATCGTGTGCCATGGTCAGCTTACCTCCGCACCGCGCGGCCACGGGGATGTGGGCGCACGAGCAATAACGTGTCGTGGTCAGCTTACCTCCGCACAGCGCAGCCACCGTGATGCGGGTGCAGGGGCAATCGTGTGCCGTGGTTAGCTTACCTCCGTACCACGGGGCCACGCGGATGTGGGTGCAGGGACAGTTGTGTGCCGTGGTCAGCTTACCTCCGCATGGCGCGGCCACCAGGATGCGGGTGCAGGGGACAATAGTGTGCCGTGACTGTGGTACCCTGGTTGGAGAGCGATGCGTTAGACTTTGGATGGTACCACGCAGTGGTCCGCCCGCCTATAGTCCGTATACAGCGATCCTCGTGGCGCGCCCTTCTTGCGGTAGCCCACTCAGTGTGAGACTCAGGCGTCCGTCCCTTGCCCGAAGTTCCGCACGCCAGGTGACCACCTGCCCCCTCCCCAGCTGCTGTGCAATTAAAGGTGGCTCGCGGGTCCCTGTCACCTGCTGGGGAGACCAATGGTGATGCGCGCGTGCTGGGTTTTACACGATCCGGGAGCGGCAGTTTCCCCTCCCAGATTCAAATCCCTCTGCAGACCCCAGACTCAGAGCAGTGCGCGTTCACGTGCCGAGCCCGACAGGCATTGCGGCTATTCACCCTCTGCAGGTTTGAGCCCACCGCGGCTCCGCAAGGGGCGCGCAGCCGGGTGGGCGAGCACTGGGTTTGTGGCCGCGCTTAGTGCCGCCTCGGCGGACGATAGCAGTGGAAAAGTAAAGCGGCTGCCCTAGGGTACTCATACGGAGAGGAGAGGGGCTGACAGGGGGCTAGAGAGGGGCGAGAGGTGCAAACTGGCTGACCCTGCAGCCGGCTGCAGCGGGCGCGGAAGGGAAGAAGCAGCGCATCTCCACTGCTGTTGCCGGCGCGGCACGGTGGACCAACAGTGGGTTAAGTGCACACAGGCTTCCCCAGTCTTTTGGGACCACCCTATATTCGCCATAAACCTCAACGAAAAGCACCTTTAGCCCTTCCCCAGAATGCGGAAGTTTGAGGCCTGCGCTCAGTAGGGTCGCCCACCGCGCTCCGCGCCCCCTCCCCCCTCGGCACCACCGCAGCTACCACCTAGGGGGCTTCGCTGGGCTCTCGGTGGCGCGTGCCCGAGACCCTCTTATTCCCCTGCGTCACCATCCACATAAACGCGAGAACCCTGTCTGCGCCATCTCAGACCACCGCCGAGACCCCCGAAGCGTGATGGGGATGGGGGACACTGAAGTGCTTTATCGGAGCCAACCCCGGCAAACGGCAAAAAAAAAAAAAACCCGCACACACAAAAGCGGCAAAAAGTACCCCAGAGCATTTTAAAAACAATTAATGTGTTCGCACTTGGCAGCCCCTCGCCCCTCGCCCCCGCTCCGCCCTTCCGGTGGGCTCACGACCACCTGTCGCATTCCCACGCGTGCGCCTGTGCCCCCTTTCCAGGCATCTAACGCCTTATTCTACGTTCTCGGGGCTCAAGATCCAGGGCTGCCTGCGGTTAGGGGCTTAAGCCAAGGGGTTCAAAGGTATTCTGGGGTGATTTAAAAAAAAATCCCTCCTGCAGTCAGTCCCTCCTCCCCCCGAGGAGAGGCAGTTGGGGAGGGAGGGTTTTAGCTCCAGCATCCCAATGCCCACGTCTTGCATCACGTGTCCCGCAACGCAGGAGCGCTTTCTCTGGCCAGGGGAGAAGCGAGGAGAAAGACTCCAAATCAGTCAGGGAGAGGAGAGGAAGGAGCCAAAACGTCCCTGCGAGGCCTGCGCTCATCAGCCCCCTTACCCAAAGTCCGGGACTGCCGGCGCCAGGAGCCATCTCCTGGAGCCGGCTCGGCACCGGGATCGGCGTCCTCTGGTGGCAGAGAGACAGCGCTACCAGCGATTTTCGGACCGAATCGGCACGCTCCTCAGATACAAGTAAGCGGAGTAGAGAGAGAAAGAGAGAGAAGAGGGAACAAGGACAAGCCAAGGGGTGGCAGGCCGGGGGCAGCCCAAGCAGATAAAACGTGACTAGGACAGAGCCAAGACTCCAACAGCAAGAGTTGAATTGCTTCTACTATGGTCTGGGAACCCACGACCTGAACTCCCCCAACCTCACAAGGGTTGGAAAGGGGGGGTTGGAGAACTTGCCAGCTGATATTTTGATCTTTCTTGAAAATAATTTTTTCACCCTAGTTTGGTTGGGTGCTCCGTCTTACGGGGCTCCCAAATATTTTAAGAGGCCGCCACCGTGTTATGGGCATGCGCAACTGCCTCGACGGCAATAATATGTCAGGACAACACGATATCCCCCCTGAAGAAATCGGGGAACAGCCCGAGCAACCACCCTTGGAGGCCGCAGGGGCAGCTGCCCCCGGTGCTGGGCCTGGCCCAGCCGAAGAGATGGAGACCGAACCGCCTCACAATGAGCCCATCCCCAACGAGGCTGACGGCGAGGCCTGTGGACCCCCAGAGGTCCCCAGGCCTAACTTCCAGGGCATCAGCCCGACCTTCGAGGAAGATGGAGCTGGAGGAGACTACAGCCCACCCCCTGAGGAAGCCATGCCATTTGAGATCGAGCAGCCCAGCTTGGGAGGTTTC
This sequence comes from Glis glis, assembly GCA_004027185.1. Classification (NCBI taxonomy): domain Eukaryota; kingdom Metazoa; phylum Chordata; class Mammalia; order Rodentia; family Gliridae; genus Glis; species Glis glis. Next base: position 42,734 of record PVJS01003162.1, read on the forward strand.
TGGCCTACGCAGAAGCAGCCTGGATTCCCCACTGGGTCTCAGGCAGGCCTGGAGGCCTTCGACCCATCGCTCATGGAGCCCAGAGCCTTCACTGGTGCAAGACCAGGCCTGGGAGGCTACAGCCCTCCACCAGAAGAAGCTATGCCCTTCGAGTTTGACCAACCTGCCCAGGGAGGCTGTAGCCAACCTCTCTTGCAGGTCCCAGACCTTGCTCCAGGAGGTCCAGGTGCAGGGGCCCCGGGAGCGCCTCCCGAGGAGCCCAGAGATCTTAGGCCTGCAAATGCTGGCTTCAGAGGATGCTGCAGCCCTCCCCCTGAGGAAGCTATGCCATTTGAGCTCGATGATGGAGAAGCATTTGGGGGTGACAGCCCACCCCCCGGGCTCCCCCGAGTTGTCCCAGGACGCAACATTGGCGGCCAGTTCGCGGCGATTGCGGTCCCAAGTGCGGTCCCGAGTGCGGTCTGCCTCACTCCCCCCGCAAGCACGCCTCCCCTCTGGGTCCCCGGCGCCATCAGCAGCCCATGCGGAGAAGCTGTCAGATCTCCTCCTAACTTCGCAAGCAACAGCCCCCCGATGGAGATCTCCGGACCCCCGCTCGAGATTAGCAGCGCCCCCATTGGGGTCGACGACACTCCCGTCAACATGGACAGCCCCCCAATCGCGAGTGACGGCCCGCCCATCGAGGTCTCCGGAGCCCCGGATAAGAGAGAGCGAGCAGAGAGACCCCCAGTTGAAGGAGAAGCAGCAGACATGGAGGGAGACTCGGTCACCTCTGCCGCTGCGGAAGAAGGAAAAGTCCCCTCTCCCGGGGAAGGATCCCCTGTCGCCGGGGCAGCTGCCGCCGCTCCAGCAGATCCTGATGCCGGGGGAGCCCCTGCCGCCCCAGCAGATCCGAACATGTCAGCCGATCCTCACGTCCCAGCCGAGCCTGATGCCGGGGAAGACCCTACCGGGGAAGACCCTGCCGGGGAAGACCCTGCCGTCCCAGCCGAGCCTGATGCCGGGGGAGACCCTGCCGTCCCAGCCGAGCCTGAAGCCGGGGGAGACCCTGCCGTCCCAGCCGAGCCTGAAGCCGGGGGAGACCCTGCCGTCCCAGCCGAGCCTGAAGCCGGGGGAGACCCTGCCGTCCCAGCCGAGCCTGAAGCCGGGGGAGACCCTGCCGTCCCAGCCGAGCCTGAAGCCGGGGGAGACCCTGCCGTCCCAGCCGAGCCTGAAGCCGGGGGAGACACTGCCGTCCCAGCCGAGCCTGAAGCCGGGGCAGCCGCTGCCGCCCCAGCCGAGCCTGAAGCCGCCGGGGGAGCCCCAGCCGATCCAGTCGCCTCGGCTGATCCAAAAGCCCGAGCCGATCCAAAAGCCTCCGGCGAAGCAAACACCCCAGCGGTTCCTGGTGCCCGGGCACCTCCTACCGCCCGAGCCGATCCAGCCACCCGCCGAATCCCTGCCGCCCCAGTCTATCCGGTCGCCAGGGCAGTCTCGGTCGCCCCAGCCGCTCCTACAGGCCGGGCAGCCCCTGTACCCCGGGCAGCCTCATTCGACCCAGGGGCCAGACGCAAGCTCCAGCACCTTAGACCCCCCAGCCCCGAGATCCAGGTTGCTGACCCGCCTACTCCGCGGCCTACTCGGGCGACTGCCTGGCGGGCCAGGGATGAGCGAGGCCGCAGCCGACTCAGGTATGAGGATGAGGGAACTGTCTGCGAGATCGACTCCTCCAGCGATGAGTCCGAGGATGGGACCATCGGCTGCTTCCAGTGGCTCCAGCGGCGACTTCGCCGCCGCCGAAAGCCCCGGCCCAACTTATTCCGCAGCTTCCTCACGCAAGCTTTCTCGGGCTGCTTCGGAGGATCTGAGAGCCCCCAGCCCAAAGTCGAGATCCCCCTCAGGGGCAAGAAGGTGCCTGTGGTGGAGAAGCGCAGACAGACGCGCAAAGACGAAATGGAGATGCGCGCCCAGAAGCGCGCAGCGAAGAAACGCAGCAAGCTCATCGACAAGCAACTTCAGGACGAAAAGATGGACTACATGTGTACGCACCGCCTGCTGCTTCTAGGTAATGCGGCGGACTCTGCCCTTGGGCAGCAGGGCCGCCGGGGTACGCGGGGAGGGGGTGGCAGGGCTGCCCGGTGGGGTTCGGGGTTCGACCGTGGGTGGAGGGGGGTCCTGGCGAAGGTGGGAAGAGCCTGCTGGAAGTTCACGGGAGGGCCCCGAACTTTGCCCGGGGAGCGGGAGGGGAGGTTGAGGGGGTTTCGGGTGGCAGAAGTATGTACCCTCTAGGGAGAAAAGTGATGCCGAGCGACAGTGAGAGTCGTTTCCGGCTGGACAGGCCAGCGCCAGCGCCAGCGACCGTAAGCTGGACAGGCGGGGGCTTAAGGTGAGCCAGGAACTGCCGGGGAGGGGCCCTGGGCCTCCCCTGGCTCGATCGGTTGGGGCCATGGTGGGCTGGGGTCATTGGGGAAGGCGCGCCCCCGCCTCGCCTAGCACGGCTGCTTTGGACTCAGACAGCTTGTCGTTGGTGTGTGTTGGTGCCCATATTGTGTCCGCCTGTGCATGATATGCTCAAGTGCCTCCCAATTCCCATCCCTGGCACCTCCATATTACCCGCCGACTGTGTACTTGTACTTGGATATGGGCTGTCTTGTGATTTGCGCCATGGCGCGGGCAAAAACTTTCCGTGTTAGCACACTCCGTGGTACCTGTGCGCGGGCGCTCTGCTGCGAGCCGCGCGAAACGCGCAGGGAGAGGTGGCGGGGCATCCTGGGTAATGCGCTGGGCCGCTGGCCGGGGGGAGAGGGGCCGCTTCCGCGGGCCTCCATAACCTTTTTCCTGTATGTCTTTCTCTCTTTTTCCCTTTGCGCTAAGCGTTTCCTCACTTCTCATTCGCTCGCCAAACCCTCCCGCCTTTACGGTTGAAAAACCAGACACACAGGTATCTGGGGCTTTGGGGGCTGCAGACATCATTTCGGTATTCTGCACATACACGCAGCTCACCTGGTGGGAGGATGGAGGGGGGTGGGGGGAGACAACCTCCTGGCAAGTCCCAATCCAAAACCTCGCGGGGCTGGCTCCAAGGGGGTGGGCGTGGCTGTGTTTTTAAAATATGATATGATTTTTTTTTACTAGCGAGGAGCCCGAGGTAAGCCAATCATTAACACTTTTACAAGGAGGACAGTAGGAGGGGCTCGGTTTAAAAAAAAAAAAAGGGAGTTGTATGTTGGGAGTGAAATGTTGTCTTTGTATTTGCAATGCAATTAAAATAAAAAATTTAAATGCCCTGAGTGTATTTTAAGTGTGTGGACAAAGTCTGGAAAACCACGAGTATGATTTGTGAAATAAGTCAATGTTTGCATGTGAATTTTTTCAAGCAGCTTTAGCTGGGGGCAAAGAGGCTTTAAGGTAAGGTCTACACGATCAGCTTTGGGTTAAAAAATAAATAAAAAGGTCTTGTGATTAAAGTTAAAATATTAATATGCTAACCAGAAGGGTGCCTTTGGTAGCCCTTGCCTCCCCCCTCCATCTCTCCACCTCCCCTCAGTTCTCAAACCTCCTCCCCCCTCTCTCTCCTCCCCCCCCCCAGACATCTTATGTCCAGTCTGGGCCATTCACTCGTTTTGCCACAGTTCATCAAAACAGCAATTAACAATGGTCTGGATCTGTGGCCTCCGTGAAACATTTAAAAGTGAAGCCCCACAGTCCTGAATTTTTTTTTTTAATTTTACTCTCTAAGACCTGTCAAGGGATTTCAAGAGCACAATTCTTAAGGCTGTTGCTATATTTGTTTGTTAACTATTGTGTCCTATGCGATGGCTTTCATGAGTGACGTTGTTAACATAACTATGCTGTTGTGATACATCACCTACAAATCGCAGCTTTAGATGTGATGGTCATTTTATTTATACCCCACCTGGGGAAATGATGACATCATCATTTACCCCCAAAACACACGGAAGGAAGGTAGTTTTAAAGTTCACATGTCCCAACTACATGAAAGACACAGATTCCCCTGCAGACAACTGATTTTTTTTTTTTTTTTTTTTTGGTCAAAACAGACCCGTTTTAATATCTCTAGCTTAGCTGCAGGAAGCAAACCTGTGGGGTGGGGATGGGGGTGGGGGGACACAACTAGCTGCAGAGAGAGGGCCTAAGCCATGGTAGACACCTGACCCCTAACTGGCAAACAGACGGTGTCTCTTACATGCTCAGACCCCACACACTCATTTTGACAGCTGAAGCTTTCCTAACAGGTCTCTACAAAGGTATCCTTTCCCTCCATGATGCCTCTTCTATCCACCCCCTTCCCCAGGGAGAGGGGAGGAGAGAGGCCATCATACCACAGATAATGCAGCCCTCTGTCCTGCAGCAAAATGCCCTTGCCTAGGGCCAGGTCTTGAGAATTTTAGAAGCTTCCCTGGCCTCCCCCTGGTTTGTCTGGGGAGGAGGGGGAATCATCATAAGGCAATTGGTTAGGGTGCCTGGCCACTGCCCGGTGGTCAGTCCCTAGGTGTTGATAAGCAAGCACATTTCAATGCAGAACATTGTCTAGAAAACTGGCCAGTAAACCTCGGGCCTATGTCTTGCATGAGCCTGAACTCAGATGGGCAGTGCTAGCTGTTTTCCCTGAACTGTAGTGCTATAGGTTGTCAAACCAGGCCATAGCCTCTCACCAGGCTGGCTTGCTTTTACTGAAGTGACACAAAAGGTCTCACAAAAGGTCTCTTATCTGGGCCTGAGTTATTGATGGGGGTGGGAGGGCAGGAGGAAGAATAAGGGCTCACCTACATTGAGAATAAGACTTTTTGAAACTAAATTTCTCGGCCCAATGTGTAAAATAAGGTGTCCACATATTCCTACCACTGAAAATGCAGATTAAATGACCATCTTTTGATGTGGTTCCTAATTTGTGACGTGCATATTCATCTGTTGCTTTAAAAAGAGGTGTTCATGTGTGTATACTTTCTGTTTTTATTGCCCAAACATCTTTACCACATTACAGGGAATCTTAAGATTGATAGATATCAATAACATGGTGAAAATTCTAGAATATTCAAGGAGTTGAAGCCTTTTTCCTTAACCCTATCCAATAATAGACTGTTTTCCTGTTTCTGTTGCCCTTTCAAATAATTTTGGTGGCTTGGACTTTTTTTTTTTTTGAAACCTCATTTATGTGTGATTCCCTCATTTAAGAAGTGAAGGGGCCTACTAAATCAGAATTTTTTAGTATCTGCTGCATTTATTAAAATTATGCAGGCAAATGTCACATATAATAATGGCCATTCTGCTCTGACACTTCAGTTATACAGTGAATCACAATTAATTGTGTGATAATTTATTTAGCTGCATTGCTAAATGATGCATTGCATCTCTCTTTGCAGAAACGTTCTTTTTTTCCTTTTTCTTTTTCTTCTTTTTTTTTTTTTTCCTAATACAGCCATTTTTCTGTATTTAGACTGCCTCCACTGAGCTGTTTGGTGCAGTGGGAAGGGCCTGGCTTCTCAGGCTACACAATTTTAGAGTTAGGAGAGACTTTTTATTATTTTCTCAATTCTCTGTCTCCCAGTAGTATTCATACTTCTTAGAGGCCGAAATTCTGCCCTGCTTTTTAAAATTCAATTTCCCATAGATTTCTCCTCCCCCCAATTTTTTTTTTAACATGGGTAGGTTCATTTTTTTAATTTGTCTACATTGTCAGCCATGAAAAACTGGCATTAAGCAAGGAGAATTGGGATCATCTCCTTTCTGGATATCCCCTTCTGACTTAAAAGGGAAAAATCTCACTGCTTTCAATATTGTTAGTGACCAGTAATGATAACAATGACACATTCTGATTGTACTTTACATTTTTAAAAGCCTTCTTTCTAGTCACATCTATTCTTTGAAACAGTTCTGGGCAATAAAAACATGATAGGACCCCATTTCATAGGCAAATAAACCAAAAGCTCAGAGATTAAACATCAGGGATTTTTTTTTTGTTTTGTTTTTTGTTTTTTGTTTGTTTTGTTTTGTTTTGTTTTTCTTCCAAGACTTCAAGGTAAGTAAAGGATCTAAAGTTTCTGATTCAGATAAGATGCTTACCAAAAACATGATAAGAAGCTATCTAGCATTATGTAAATGTAAAGCATGATTATTGCAAATGTACTTTGTGCTCTAAAAATCCCTTGTCAAATGACAGGTGTCTCGCAGTCTGCTGCTTTCTGAATTATAGCCAGACCCTGACAGATTCCTGGTTATAAATGTGTATTGAGTGTCCATGGAATGTGAGCGCCCCATCTCTGAGATTCTAATCATTGCTATGGCGATATCTGATTTCCACATTTGCTTTAACTCATCTGCCAGCACTGCAGTGCTGAAGCCTTAGGTTGTAGGGCTTTCTTTTCTTTTTCTTTTTTTTTTTTTCTCTCTCTCTCTTATTTTTTATTGCAGGTTTTCTTTAAAAGTCTTTAAAAAAAATTTTTTTTAAATCCCCCAGTAGTTTTCTTTAGCAGGATCTAAAGCTTTTCTTCTTACTCAGGTTTATAACAACAACAACAGCAACCACCACCACAACAACAATAACAAATAAATAAATAAAATACAGTTGTTTTTATGCATCGCTGCCCTTCATGTGTAGTGTTAAGGTGTTTAGGACTCTGGTCTTGATCTAGTGACCTTATTAAAATAACTGCCCAATATTCTTTATAGTTTTGGCTTTGTTTTTTGATTTTTTTTTAAGTATTCCTTATTTTTAATTCAGGACTGATTCCCATTTAGTGAGAGGTCTTGGAAATGACCTTTGACTTTTAGGCAGGAAGTTTGCTATTAAGGCAAAACTAAATTTCTTGTTAGAGAAGGTAACCTAATTGGCTTAATTTGAAATTCCTAATCACAGGCATGGCCCTTCTTTTTAGAGTCAGTTTCCCCTGCAAAGAAAATTTATCTCCTACCCCCAGCAAAATTGTAGCTCTTCAAAATGCCTCTGGATGAAGTACCTTTCAGAAGACACATAAAGAAGCCAATGAAAGTTGGATTTTTTAAACTTTCTGGATTTTTGTTTTGTTTTTACTTGCAGGAAGGGTGAAGTTCTTTCCAAACCCACCTCACCCCTTCCTAGGGATTTAATGAAATGCAACATTTACAAGCTCTTTTTGCCCATTTTAAAATGTCTAGAGACATTTTCTTCTTACTCAGGTTTATAATAACAACAACAACAACCACCACAACAACAACGGTAACAAATAAATAAATAAAATACAATTGTTTTTATGCATCGCATAAAATGTCTCTAGACATTTTAAAATCCAATGTGTCTAGAAGAGTAGTTCACAAAATAGAAAGGGCTGGGCCAGTTGATGTGACAGGGTCTCACCATCAAGGAAAACAGCCAGAGGAGGTTAGTGAAAGCTGTGGTCAGTCTAACTAACCCTCTCCACCCCGGTGACCCCCAGTCACAGGGACCCTGAGACTCTAGTCCTAACACCACCCACCTTAATAGATTTCCCTGCATGGGACTAAATGGGGCCTTTATTTCCAGCACATTCCTGCTCAGGCCTGTGGTCACCCTGAGTATAAGATCAAGCTCTCTTTAGGGAGTAAGAAAAAAAAAAATGGGCCTGGGCCTGTCTTTGGGAGTTCTACAGAGGAGTCTACAAGTCCTGAGTGGCCTAGAGTCAATTTAGGGAGACTAGTGGGAGGCTACAGATGCTAACTGGCCCTGGGGGTGGGCCAGGGAGCCCTGGGACCACAGAGACAAGGGGGATTTCCAGAGAATTGGAGGAGGAGACTTTTTTTCCCCCTAATTCTTCTAAAAAGAAGGCCAGATATTAAAAGTGAGGTTACATTGCAGAAATCTCCAGAAGCCTTCTGTAAAGCATATTCTCAGCCAAGTGCCTCACCCCTAAAATGTTAAGTATTATTTTTAGAAGTTTTGTTTTATTTTATTTTTTTCCTTCCTGGATTTTTTTTTTCCCCTCACTGCTCCAAGTAAGGTTTTTTGTTTTGTTTTGTTTCTTTTGAATTCCCCATGAGACTGTTAACTTAGAAGCTCTAAAACTACTGGGTACCCCATTCGGACTTTCTCGACATTTCAGGGTACACTCTTTGTACACATTTTGTAAGCAAGGGTCAACCCAAGGGGTCAACAAACGACACCCCGCCAAATTTATGATTGTGGGAAGTCACTCTTGGGGCGAGTGATGTGGCAGAGAAAAAAGACAAGGGTATAACTTTTTTTTTTTAATTTGTCCTGAAAAAGTCTCACCTACCATTCTTGCCTTTCCCTTCCTGCACCCCTCTCTTTGTCTTAGCACCCATCTATAAGTCAATTCAATACTGTGGCAAAGCTTGGGTTGTTCTCTGGTTATTATACATGCAAAAAAAAAAAAAGTTTCTTTAGTTTCCTTCTCAATAGCCAGATGGTGAAGCAGGACGGCTGGACAGAATTGAAGAGGACAAGAACTCCAGGAAAGAGGTAGGGATCCACACACCAACAAATGTGCTTGACTTTTAATGATTGTTGATCATCACACACTCACTGGAGACCCAAGATGCTTTGGTCTCTGACACACTGGGGCACACACACCTTTCAAGCCAGAACTGTGGGAGCAGCTTTCCCCATGTAACAACAGGGAGCTGCAACCAGGGAAGAGTGTTCAGCAAGTGACTGTGACAGCAGAGAGATCCAGGGAGGGTACCTCTGTTGTAGTGACTTAGAGGTAAAATCCCCAACTGCTGTACAGAAGCACTTGCTAAACCTCGGGAGAATTCACGAGTGTTTTGACTCGTGGAACCCTGCCCACAGAACGGGAACATTGGCTCTTGCTAAATGTGCTTTAATGATTCAATTTGGGGCGAGGAGAGACGTATCCAGGTACTATAAATTGTTATCCCATCTCAACTTTATTATGAGTCAGTCAGCGTTTCCGACATGTCACACACGTTTTGTGTGTGGGACAGAGTAAGTACTTTAAACTTCCTCTAATGAGTTGATAATGGGAAAGGAAAAGCTCATGTACTCACTTTCTCAGAAGTGTCACAGCGAAGCTTTCACAGGCTCAGTGTCACTACCGCAAGGGAGCGTCTCTTCTTATAAGAAAATCAGAACAGGGTTGGCAAGAGCCTATCTCTTCCGACTTAACCCGGTTCGCTCGCTGCTCCCTTCAGTCAAAAAATCACACTGCTACCTCTCTCCTCTTCCCTATGCGAGCAGTTTGCCTTTTACCAAACTGTTGGCTGATGTGTAAAATTACCATGATGACATGTCTACAGGGAACCTGTATCCAGGTAAGTGGGAAACTGTGGCTTTTTTCAAACACACACACACACACACACACACACACACACACACACACACAACAATAATGCGTGTGATGCTACACAGAAATGGAAGCCAGGCAGTGGGAGACAGTCTAGGCCCCAAGGAGGGTTGCTGTTCAGGCCTCTGCCAAAGGAGACAGAAGCAAGTCTCCTGCAGCTGAGCCAGTGTCCATCCAAAGTCCCCTGGGCCTTTGGGACCCCAGGTCTGGGCCTCAGTTTATAGAGCTGTAAAAGTAGCTGGTTGGTTCAATGGGCATAAAACAAAACAAAAGAGAACAGAATCCAAAAGTCCTGCCAAGGACAGATGTCACTCGGGGGGGCATGCAGGGGCTTCAGTTACTGGGACCACTCGGACCCCTCCTTCAAGAGATGCCATTTTAAATCTACGGTTCTCTATTATAACCCCTAAGTGTCCACAGGATTTCAGCAGAAGCCCTGTGGGTTCCTCCTAAAAAAAAGACAGACCGTATTTCTCATCAGCCCTTGATGTTTTTTGGCTTATGTGGGCTTCGGAAATCTTAAGAATGCCCATCTTAATTCCTTATACTTGCTCTCTGTATAGCTTTACTAGGCCTACAGGATGTCTCATCAACTTCCTAATGAAATCAGAGATGTCATTCAGGGGTCCTCCTGCCCACTGCCCCCCTAAAATGTGAATTTTTAAATGACAGGCTTTAGAAGCACCGAGAGCTGGGGGAGGTGAGTTGATATTCCAGGTGGCCACTAGATGGTGAGGCAGTATAAGGCAGGAGAAAGGTGTCACAACTATGTACAACCCAGAGAGGACAGGAAGAGCCTGCGAGGCTGGGAAGGGCCCCCCTTCACTTTCAACCCCTCCCCCCACCCCAGGAGAGCACCTGGGTTGAAATAGGCCCCAAACCTCTGGTCAGACCCAGCTTTTCATTTTTAAGCTGTGACTTTTCCCTGTTAGTTACATGCTGGGAATTTAGGAACATTTGTGGGGGCTCTGTCTAATAGAGGGGTCCTCCAAGCAGCTCATGGGGGGTAGAGGCTGTCCTGTGCACCGTAGGGTGTTTAGCAGCATCTCTGACCACTAGATATCAGTCACACACACACACATGTACACACACACTCACACAACCCCACCACCTGCACACACACACACATAAACACACACAACCGTACCATATACATACGTACACACATATAACCCCACCATGTATATACGTACACACATACATACAACCCTACCACCTACACACATGCACATACACACAACCCTACCATGTACGTATGTACATACATATAACCCCACCACGTACACCATATACACGTACACACACACATACAACCCTACTGCCTACACACATGCACACACAACCCCACCATGTACACACGTGCACACATATAACCCCACCATGTACACACATATACAACCCCACCATGTACACACATACACACATATAACCCCACCACATACACATATAACCCCACCACATACACACATATACAACCCCACTATGTATACACATGCATACATATAACCCTACCACATACACGTATAACCCCACCACGTACACACATATACAACCCCACCATGTACACATACATACATATAACCCTACCACATACACATATAACCCCACCACATACACACATATACAACCCCACCATGTACACATACACACATATAACCCTACCACATACACATATAACCCCACCACGTACACACATATACAACCCCACCATGTACACATACATACATATAACCCTACCACATACACATATAACCCCACCACATACACACATATACAACCCCACCATGTACACATACACACATATAACCCTACCACATACACATATAACCCCACCACGTACACACATATACAACCCCACCATGTATACACATACATACATATAACCCTACCACATACACATATAACCCCACCACATACACACATATACAACCCCACCATGTACACATACACACATATAACCCTACCACATACACATATAACCCCACCATGTACACACATACACACATATAACCCCACCACATACACACATATACAACCCCACCATGTACACACATACAACCCCATCACATACACATGTACACACACACACACATACAACCCCACCATCTACATATAGCATGACAACCAAAACTATCTCCCGTCCCTGCCAAATGTCACCCCCAGTTGAGAACTCCTGTGCTAACATTACCCACATCAGATCCTGGGAAAGCTGGAGATCACAGGTATCATAACCTCCACACCTTAGTCTTCAGAGGGAAAGTTGTCCCTCGAGTGACGACTAGCCAGTCAGCAAACTGTCCCCCCTAATAGCTGACAGTGAGGACAGCCCTGAATGGCGGTCCTGAAGAAGGTAAAATGGAGTCTTCTAGAAAGAAAATATAGTTGTGCCAATAGAAGTAACAACCCCAGGGTACGTCCTGGTCGAGAGCTTGTACTTGGTCTTTGGTTAAATTGTTGGCACCTCTGCCCCATCCCAAGGCAGATTCTAGAACCAGTATCTCTTAGAGTGATCAGAGCAGGACAAATTTGTGATTTTAAACAATGGCCTGACCCCCTAGCTGGCACCTAGTCTGACTCTCTCCCAAGGAACCATTATGAAAGGGGACCTTATTTTTTATTCTTTTTTGAGACTATTTTTGCCCCATGTGATCTTTCAGCATAGGGTTTTTGGTTTTCAGCATTTGGGGTTTGTTTTTGTTGTTGTTGTTTTTTTTTTGTTTTGTTTTGTTTTGTTTTGCTTTTTGGTGCTGGGGATGAAACCCAGGGTGTTGCACGCACATGCTAAGCACACGCTCTACCCCTGAACTACACCCCCAGCCCTCGTTTTTTAAAACAAAGAGTTTTTGTTTTTGTCTTCCCTGAGAGAGTTTGGAATTTGCACCTCTAAGTTCATTGCAAAAACCAGGAAAAATAAGTAAATAAAGTAAGACAATAATCACTCTCTACTGCAGATGGGCACATGCATTTACACACTTGAGTTTTTACTATTAGGATTCCTTCAGGGTAGAGGTAGAAATGGATTGGTAGTTTGACAAATTACACATATTGGACATGTAAAATTAAAAATATCATTTGAAATTTTAAAAAGATATATCTGCAGACTAGCTTGATATGTCCCTGGTTCCACTGAGCCAAGAACCCTCTAAGTACAGTACCTCCTCACTGCAGAATCCCAGAAATGACTCGGGGCGAGCCTCCGAAATGTTGACTTTGACATTTTGCCTGGGACCAAGTACAACATCTTTCCAAGGAAATGCTTAGAAAACTCAGGGCAGAACCCAAAAAAACAAATGCCCAGATGTTAGGGGAAAAAATTTTTTAAAGTTGGATTGCCAGAAAACTTCCAGTTCTTTTATAATTAAGCATTGGTGTGACTTTCATTTCTTTCTTTTCAGTTGTTAAAAGGGAAACACAGTAGGTCGGTGGTTTGTTTTGCAAAACAAAAAGCCAGGGATGGAGGAATTTAAGATGGACACTTCCTGAGGGTTCCCCTTTCTGAACAGGCATCTTTGGAAAGTTCCGGATGGGACCCAGTAACTGTGTGTAGCACTGGCAGGGAATCATTTATCCTTGGGTGGTGTGACATTTTGAGCTTATTGTGTTGCCCTAAGGCGGGGGGTGGGAGGAAGAGATTCAGTGTGGAGGAAAGTGGACAAAGGAGCCACTTTTGGGGGCAGGGGGGTCCTAGGATCATGGAAAGAGAGCACTGGCTTAGAAGTTGGGCGGTCTCATTCCTGAGACCTTGATGGATTCTAGCACTTTGTTCTGGGACCCCATGCATTTGCCAAGTGACTCCAGAAAAGGCCAAATATTGATTCATAAAAGTATTGACACAGCTCCATCTTATGATGATTCTGCCAAGTGTCCCTAGGGTCTTGCCACGGTCAAAGGAGGGACCTAAATTTGATGGGCCGTCCGAGAGGTTCAACTTTATGAATGTTGAAGTATGCAAAAAGTCCTGGAGCAGGGCAGACCCCAAACCCTTACAGCCATCTTAGCCCAAGACTCAGGCTGACAGGTGGTGAGGCCCTCTTCTCTCTTTTGCCCCTACCCCCTGCCCTATAACCTGGATCCCCAGGGTCAAGCTGTCTTCAGATGTTGAGGCAGCTCCAGAGGGGAGCTGACACGGCAGGAAGGAGGAGGAAGCCCATCAGGGCCACCTTAGGTGGGAACCGGCTGCTTCTCATCTTCCTCAGAAGTTTGCAAAACTCAGAAATGGAGGGACAGAAATCAGCCTCCTGTGCAGTTCCCTATTTTCCTTCTTTCTTGTTTCTCCCTCTAAATAGCTCTTTCTCTCTCTCAAGATTTATTTTGTAGGTTTTAAAAAATAAGATTCTTATTCAGGGGGCTTCTGGGGCAAGAAATACTTTTTTTTTTTAAATTTCTTTTTTAAGGGAAAGAAGTGAGAACACCCATTATTCAGGGCTGGGAAATAGAAAGACTCAAATAAAGCAAAGCTGTTCAGAACCGGCTGGCAGATGGCGCTCGGCTTTTACAATTGAGAGGCTGGCTTTTCAAAACTCCTGCCTGTGCCAGCGCCTGAGGCTTCACTCTGCAGCCCCCTCCCTTAATCCTCCTTCCCAGGGTCGCAGCCCCCTCCCCCAAGGCTCAGGGGACGGCTTTCCCCAGTTTCAGTGGAGGAATTGATACCTGGGGACAAAGCCTGTCACTTTAGTGACTCTGCAGACCTAGCCAGTGCAGGGAAGCACATTATGTGGTTAACAGTCCAAATTCACAGGTTTCTGCCCTGGTTCTACTAAGAACTGGTTCTGAGGCCTGGGGCAAATCTCTCTGTCTCCTGGGTCCCAGTTTTCTACATCTGGAAAAGGAGAGAGGGGTATCTTTCTCACTTTAAAACTTCTTTGATTCTCTAATTAAAAGTTTAAGCAGAGTAGGTTTGTAAGTCCCCCCCCCATCTCACCCCCTGACACACACCTTTGAATGGTCCCCAAATGGCAAATGTATAGGGAATCAAAGTTTAGGGCTGTCTTTAGTCCTTGGGTGAATAATTGGTAATTCCTGGGTCCCCATCACTGGGAAAATCTCTGCAGGACCAGAGCTCCAGGTCCCTTCTTCTCCCCAGTCGAGACTAGGAAAGAGAGAGAGGAAGAGAGGTGCGGCTTCCACCAGGGAAACCCAAGGTGGCTTCCTGGAGGAGAGCATGTGAGACCCTTTGGGAAGCCGGGGGAGACAGACGAGGGAGTAGAATTTGGGGTGTCTGCTCAGTATGCTCAGGGAAGACACTGGCTAGGGGTGTATCTCATTATTTTTTCATTGAGTTTTTCAGGACCCCTGAGATTCCAGGGCTTTGTGCAACACCCCCCCCCCCGCGCACACACACACACACACATACACCTCTCTACCCCTTGGTGCTGCAGACCACAGCACATTCCAGAGCATTCTTGCTGGCGATTCATTTTTCCTGTCCAAAAATGAGACCCTGTCTCAATCTCAGGTCCCTTGCTGGACGTGAGGCAAGCCACTTCTGGCTCCTGTAGATAGAGCGAGGCAAAGCCAGAGCGGATGGCGTCTGGGTCCAAATCCCCTGGTTCCAAGATCGGGCGCCCTTGTGTTTCCTCCCGCCCCTCCTCCCCACCCTCTGGGCAGCAGCTGGGGGGTCATGAGGTCATCTGTTTGACCAGGGCCACCAGCCTTCCCAGGCAGGCGCCTACCCAGGCCTCTACTGGGAACTTAGCCCTTTCCCATCAAACTTACCCGCAACACCCCACTCTGATAGACTGGCTTTCCCCTGGCTCTTTCAACATGGAAACGTCAAAGGAACTGAATTTCAAAGACATTAATTCAGGCCAACATGTCCCCCACCCCAATAGGAACATTTTTTCTTGTGAATAACTTTGCTACACCCATGCTTCTCTCTCTACTCGTGTTCTTCTGAGAGTCCCTAAAGCTTTCCTCCCCAGGACCCCTGATTTACAGCCCCGAATGTTGGTGGCAGGCAGGTTACCACCTCCCCTCCTGCAGGTGTGTGGTAGTTGTGGGCACAGGTGGGTACCCCTTCTAGCACCTTCCCTGGCCCGGTGGTGCTCCTCCCCACCAGAGGTCAGCAGAGAGCTCAGAATGGCTGGGTCTGCTAGAATTCTCTAGACCAAATGTAGGAAGCCCTGGCAGAAAGACACCCCACATTTCGGGGGTATCTTTGGTTGGGGTTTCATCCTGTCTTGGGTCCCTGGGGGCTTAGTTTTAATACCAATCCTTACACTCTGTGCTTTTTGGAGAGACAGGGGGCTTTGATCTGTTATTTGATGGGTTCTTTTGCCAATCCCCCCCCCAAAAATACACAGATCTTTCCCTTAGAGGGGACCACACCCTCTTTAAGTTCTCCCTCATAGGGCTAGACACCCACTTTGGCTTCCTCCAGCTCTTGGAACCCACACCCCACACTTGGCCCTTTTTCTTCTAGAAACTTTACTTGTTGTTAAAATGACATTATACTATTACAGGAAATCCCCCCCACCCTGCCCTTATCCTGCTGTGATTTTATTTCTCCTTATCTCCTGTTCTTTACCCAGATGTATGGATATTTTTAAGGGGGTAGTCATGAACCATAGCGTGCAAACCTTTTTCTACTTAGCATCCCTCCCCTTCCCTGGGCACGTACTATAGCCAACTTCCTCAGAGGTCCTGGCTCTCCATTGTCTCTCCACAGTTCACTTGTTCAGTCCTTTCACTGGGGTGGGAAAAGAATCTGAATTCCTCCTTTTTTTTCCCCCTTCTCTGAACTTTTGAAAGCCCAGGGTCCTTGTAAGCAACTCCTAAGTTAAAACCAATTCCCTTAGCCAGTTCTTGATATTGTTGTTGAGAGAGAGAGAGAAGTTGTAAAAGGAAAGAGATAAATGAGCGTGAAGATGAAATTTAAAAAGTGTTAGAGGGAGGGAAAAGAAAAAGAAAGAAAGAAAAGAAAAGAAAGAGAAAGAGAAAGGAAGGAAGAAAGGGGGAGAGAGAAAGAGAGAGGAGAGAAAGGGTATCTTTGCCATATTTAGCTCTGAGCAACAGATGGGGTCCCTGCCCTCTAGAAACTTCTAGTCTGGAAGAAGAATCAGGTTACAAGTAATTGTAGCTGTAAGAAGCAGGGATGGAGTGGGGCCAGCACAGCTGAGGGGCCGGCTGGGCTGTACTGGGGAGGAGAGGAGGGAGGCAAAGCAGAGGGTAGCTGACCTCACCCCCGCCCCACCTCACCACCCCACAAGCCCACAACCATGGGTTCCAAGAGCCACCCAGGAGAGCAGGACAGGTCCACCATTGTCCTCTGAGCTTTGACCATTGCCCCCTCTTGCCTGATCCTAAAATGACTGTCCAATTTTTTATTTACTTTGAAATTAAGAATGTGCCCCCCTTCTTACCCAGTTGGATTTTCCAAGTGTTTTCATATCCCTTATCCCCCTCAATGGTTTGGTTTGGTTTGAAGAAATCTGACACACAGTGGGCCCTTTTTGTCCTTAAAAAAATAATAAGTCTAGTCTTGGTGAGTCCTTGGATGAAGTTATCACCCAGAACAAAATCCTAGAAGTTGAAGAAATCCTTAGAATTTTATGGGTTGACATCCCCCATAATGTGGCTCCCACCAGACCCTGTACAGACATTTTCTTTCTGTTGGTTTTTCCTTCTTTCCTTGCTTTCTTCCTACCCTCTGCCCCTGTTGAAAAATAAGTTTTATTCTCCTGGGTCTGTTCATTAGGTAGGATCCATTCTCCTAAGTTTGGGCTGTTTGTTTGCTGCCCAACCACAGGGCACCAGGGCCTTCCCAGGCTGACCCTGCTCAGCCTGTTCTCAAGGTTTAGCCTTCCCCCCCAGACCCCCCCAGGAAAAGTTCACTCTCTTCCCTAGGGCCAAGAGTTAGCAATGTGTTGCTAATTGATTGGAGCAGAATTTGTATTGCTTTGAGTCTTCGCAAAATGGCTGATTAGGGGCCAGTGTGGGGAGCAAGAAACAATTGCTGTTCTAATAGCCAAGAAAAGGAACTTGGCCACAAATATGTTCATACAATGGGCCTTCTGTGACATTTTGGAATGGCTGGGGAGTTGGGGGGTCATGGCGGTTCTTCAGGAAGGAAGAAAGAAAGATTGTTGGGAAGTGTTTAATGGAAATTTAGCATAAAACGACACGCCTGATTTAGGGAGAGACTAAATCCATCATGGTTCCACAATGAAAACAGTTGTCACAAATTAATCTTTCCAAGTTTTGACTGTTGGCAGATCTGAGGTTTATCTCATGTGTAGGTTATGACCAACTTGGCAAAAGCATGAGCTTCCACCCAGTCGGGGTGCCCATGCACCCATTTTCCCGCACTGATAAGTGATTCCTAATTTTGGGTTAACTTGTAAGTCAAAATAGCTTTCTCCCTCTTTGCCTCCCTAGTAGCTTCTTTCTGCACGCAGTAGCTGCTCAAGGGTCTGCCACGCCTCCCAGGAGGATGAAGTCCTGCCGGGCCGGTGAGTTTGCCTTAACTGGGGCCTTTTAACTTATTAATTCATTCATTCAATATACACACGTTGAGTGCCTAATATGTGCCCTTCCCTGCGGGGAAGACAAAGGTATAAGACATTGTTGCTCCCCTTGATGGTCTTACGATCCAAACAAACCCAAGAAGTTGGCCAACCTCTCCCGAGGGATGGGGATGAGCAAGAAGTAGCTACAGTAACTAAGAGGAGGCGGAAAGATGGTCAGAAGGCAAGATTTCAGCAACCTCTCAAGAGTTCTCCAACCTAGTTGAGCAAACCAAATCAGAGCTCACATAAGATTCTTGTGAGTATGATAATTAAACTGTAGAGAACCCAGAAGGATCCATTGACTTGGGTCCACATAAACAACAGGTAGGCCTCCAGCAGGCACAAGCATTGATTCCCATGCCAGTGTGCGGCCGACGGGCTGTGATGGAGCCCTCGCTGGCCATAGGATAGACCTTGCTGTCGATGTACAGCGCTGGACGAGGCCTCTCTCCATCCAGCAGGTGCAGCCAGAGGGTTCCCGCCATATTGAGGAGGCAGGCCTGCTTCCCAGAGGGGCTCCCGAACCCTAGCTCAGGCACGGTGCTGAGAACTGCCTTCTGACCAGCTCCCTCCTTTCATTTCTGCTCTGTCTGGAGCAAAACTATGTTTCAGGATCCTCCAGGGTTGAAATTTCCTTAGCGGGTAGGCCCAAATTCTTCCACCGAACCTTAGAATCTTCTGTCTGTGCCACCAACTAGTGTTCTGCTGGTGGGATGGGGAAGTGTCTGTGGCTTGCAGTCAGAGGTCCAGATATACAACAGAGAGCTCTTACCTTGGCACCAGCCCTCCATCTTAATGCCAGTCCTCCATCTTAGATTCTGGTCTGTCCTCCATCTTAGATCCTGGCCTGTCCTCCATCTTAGATCCTGGCCAGCCCTCCATCTTGGCTCTAGTCCTCCATCTTAGTTCCTGGCCTGCCCTCCATCTTGGCTCCAACCCTCCATCTTAGCTCCTGGGCTCTGGGACTCTTTTTTTCCTGTTCCCTAAAGTAGGTAGAGATAGTCTATATTTAAATACTGTCATTAATTCCCAGGCTGTAAAAAGAAAAATACATTTTTAACATTCAGAATTTTATTTCCAACTTTCCTTTCACAAGTACTTTTAGATTCTCTATGTCTTACCCTTAGAATAGTCCATCTTATCTCGAGGTCTCTGTAATGCTTGGTACATGATAATATACACACAAATAAAACCTCTAAATATGCATTCATATATACAGATAGATATTTTTCATATTAAGACAAGGGAAGTTGTCTTGTGTGGATGACAGATCCAAAGGAACTTCTGGATGAGTTTTGTTCCATGATGAGTAAAATTCAGATGTATAGCATTATTAGATTTTGGCTTTTCCTTAAAAAGCACCACCCCTGGAAGAGTAGTGACACAGGAATCCCTGGATTTCATGTTCTGGGCATTCAGGGATGAGCTCCTGGCAACATGAGAAGGGGCGGTTTGGCCTCAGCCTCCTCACCTCCCTGCAGGCAGCTGTGTTCTGTTCAGTTAATCCCATTAGCTGGCAAAGGCTTATAGGGTTCCTCCTAAGGGACATTTGCATTTTAATAAAGAGCTCTGTGAGGCCCAAAAGCAAAGAGAGTCACCTTTTTAATAACGGGGGTCCTCAGGAGTAGAATTCTAAACAGAGGCATTGGGAGTAGTGGGGAGGGGGCTAAGGGCCCCCTTCTCCCCTGCCCAGGGCTGTGTCTGTGCAGCAGACTCCAGGGCAGTGAGTGGTCCCAGCTCCAAAGCCACAAGGTCCCTTAGTGTCTCCTCTGGTAGCTGATGTCCCAGTGCAGGTGGCAGAGGCAGGGCCGGGCCGCAGCAGCTCCCGGTGCCTGACTCATTCCGGCTCAGGTCGATAATGACAAGCTTCATGTTTCTCTCGTTCACAGCTATGACACACACAGAACAGTCAGGAAATAAAAGAGGCTTGAGTCCTCTTTCCTTTCTTTAAAAAAGAAATATAATGGGGGGGGGGGAGTTGGGGGAGAAGGAACGTGGAAGCAGGAGGCCAGGCCCCAAAACAAGAAGCAAAGAAGCCATGTTGTGGTTACATAAACAGCCCCCAACTGTCCTGTGGTGGTAGCCAGAGTAGACACTGGTGCCTAGTGACACTGGGGTTGACTTCACACCTGAGCCTAGTTACTCGGAGGTATATTAACAACTAATGATTCAACCAAGGGAGGCCTGGATTGCCATTCGGACTTGCCAGGTATTACCATACCCCTGTAGAACCCCAGAAACTTGCCAGTTAAGCCCCCCCCCCCAGTGTAACTTAAAAGGGGCCCTTCTAAGATATGTGATCTTTAGGAAAAGGAAATTAAGCTAATTTTGAAAGCTCCTGATGTAAGTAGTTGAAGGCTAGGATGAATCCTATGAATTCCTCCCAGAATATGTATTTGTATCTATGTCATAGCATCTGCCAGTGAAGCTCAGCCTTACTCCGGGCGGTGGGTTCATTTTTGTTTTTATTTTTGTTTTTTGATACTATCTACCTTCAGAGAGTTCCATGATGGCTAACAGGATTAGAATAACATAATCACGGAAGGAGATGAAACTCCAGAAATGGCCCTGAATGCTGTAGTGTCCACGGCACAGAGAAAGGACCCCTTGTGTGGCTCGGTGACACTCAGCTAGGAGGAGGGCGATTAATTATGTGTGTAAGTTATAGCTTTAGTTCAAACACACGAGTGTGCAGGCCAGCCATGACGATCAACACACAGCCGTGCTTCCCCTCGGAGCATAAACAGCATTTAGATTTTATCTTCCCCGATCCAACCTCTCCACTGCCTTCTCCATCGCTTCTTCCCGTCCCTTAGCTAAGCCAACGGGGAGAATCAGTCTTCAAGTTCTGCTAAATTGTGCACCCTGACAATGACTTGTAATCAGAAGACCCCGGCATAAAGCTAAAGCCCAGAGTAGCTGCCGATGCCGGCACCTTGCCGCAGACACAGGCTGCCTTGAAACATTGATTTCTTCTCCCCCATCCTCCCAAGGCTAGGATTCTGCTTAGAACTCTCTGCTTCGAGCTAAAATTTCCATCACCAAAGGGCCTGATTTCGGGGCAGAAAAAAAAGGACCACTTTAGCAAAGGCGAGAAGAGAAGAGGGATGGAGAGGAGGGTCATTTCAACAGCAGCAAAAATCAGCCGTGCCCTTTCCCTGACAGCTCCTTAATTATGATGAAAGAACAAGATGTTTTTTGGTTTTTACAGAGGAGGCTTGTGGTAGGGGGAAGGGAGGAAAGGGACGTGGGCTGCCGGGGGGCAGAGGGCAGAGCGGCTGTCGCTACAGAGTGATGGATGCGGTTAGAGGGGGAGTCAGCCCCCCTGCCCTTCACACAGCACCAGCCAGGTCTTTAGGCCATCTTTCTGTGCTCAGCCAGGGTGGATTGGGAAAGGAAGGGCCTGAGGGGCAAGGATGAGCCACCCACGAGGTGCAGCTAGGGGCTCCCTTCCCCTCCATAGGGCGAGATGTGGTTTTAACCCGCAGGTGCTCAGCAACACTGGCTGGAGGGCTAGCTCACACACACCCTGGTTGAAAATCATGTTTTTCTTGAATGTCCGGTGCTAAGTCAGATGCATGGTGCCAGTAGACATTCAAGGACCTTGGAACTGGAAAGAGGGACAGAGCCAGCAGGCCTGGGGGGTGATGTTTCTATAGGCAGAGGCCATGTTTTTGTGGTTGGGGAAAGAGTTGGAGAACTACATGTTGGGAAGCCTCGTTTGCCCTCCCCACCTGCATGATCCTGCCCCGATCTCAGGCATAGATACCCACTGCATTCCCCTAACCTCCAAAGGAGGCCCAGAAAGAGGTAAAAATGAATCCTAGACTCTCTCAGAGCTGGAAAGAGGCTTAGCTTCTGGGAATTAGAATATTAAAAAAAAAAAAGAGCAGTGTAATGTGTCCAGGTTAGCTGTGGGGTCTCTGGAGATGAAAGGAAAAAAAAAATAGACATAGAAGGTGCATTACTGGGGCCGCTTCTCCCTGCTGCTCTGGGTTGCAGGGCTCTTCCGTGGCTTGCAGCATCAAGTGCAGGCTGTGTTGAAAGCTTCCAGTGCCGAATTGCACAGAGCAGAAGAGCCGGCTTGAGCTTTTGTGTGGCAGCGCTACATCCACAGAGTCTATGTTAGAAGCCATGTCGCAGCCGGCCTTGCGATGCACGCCGACTGGCTTGATCCCCCCCCACACACACACACACCAGGAGGCACACTATGCCGCAACTTCCCCAAACAATTTGTGATTTTCAGGGGGCTCCTGATTGCCTTCGCTCAATTGTCATGCTGCTGCAGACACTTCTTATATTGATTATTATTAACGGGCAGCCGGTAATGAGGCAGCGGGGACTTAGGGCTTTGCGGCAGGTGAATTATGGACATTTTACGAGCAAACCCGCTTCATTTTCTACACTTAGGAAGAGGATTAACAAGCAGGAAGCAACATCTGCAGAATTTTCTGGGGGGGAGGAGGTGGTCTCGAAATGGGGAGATGTACTGCAGAGAAACAGAGCTATCTCCTTCACCCAGTACCACTGCAGTCTCTCCATCTGAGCCAAGTCCCCGCGCTCGGCAAGTCTGCTGCCGCAGCGGTAGAGGAAAGTGATCTCGCAGATTTTAATGGACCAATTTGGGGGGGGGGGACACTTGAAAAAAAATCTTAAAGCTTTTTTCTCCCCCCTTTCCATGTGGGAAGCAATCTTAGGGACCAGCATTTCAGTCTGGAAGGAGAGAGAGACAAGGGCAGCATACTGGTTTATGACCTTCTGGCTGCTTAGATATTTTATCGTAGAATAATTGTAGTTTGGGGGGGTTAAAAAAAACAGACAAATCAGATATAGAGGTGTACCCCGCCTGGGGTCAGAGGATGCTCACCTTAGGAGACTGTGTATTTTGAATGTCAGAATAAGTAAAGTACTTGAGGATCTTGCCCTCTCTTAAAAATAAATAGGCACTTTGAAAAAGGAAAACATTTGGAGTTTTGAGAAACGGCGAGGGGATCTGTTAGTTGCAAGGTGGTAGCGATCATAATCATGCCTGAAGAACAGGGTCTCATTTTTCATGTCAGAATTAATATTGGTTGAGATGAGATGGCCTCTTCATTTAAACTATGTGCATTTTACAGAGCACAGAACAAACGGGGGGGGGGGGGCTCCTCGCTGCTTCCTGGCAGCTGCAAAGCCAAGGAAATAGGGAAAATATCACCTTAAAAAGATCCATTCTTTTGCTTGGGTGCACTTTGAGTCATTTAGCACAACCTAAAATCTCATATTTTCACAGCTAGGAATACGTAATGCTTCCTACTATCCCGGTAGCTTGTCATTGACCGCACATGTCTTACGCCGGTGACCTTTTTGACTGGGGTGTCTGTCTTCTTGACACCAAAGCATCTAGTCCGTTTGGTTGAAGGTTTAATCATGAAAAAGCATCCGGCTGTTCTGTCTACAAAACAACCAGCCTGCCCAAATATTTGAGTCGATCAGCTCATCCAAGCACCTGCCCCGATTTCACCCCAACACAGCTCGAACGTTGTAGGTAAATTTATTTTCAGGAAACAGAGTAGATGTCCAAGCCAGCCTGTACTTCTGCGTGTGAGGAAGGGAGCTTACACGGGAACAAGTTGTGGGGTCTCTTGCTTTCTCTGCAGTGGCCATCTGAAATCTACTGCAGTGGGGAGGTGGGGATGAAGGTGCAGACTGGTCCCTCTGGGCAGGCATAGAGGGAAGATGGTGGGGAGAGAAATCTTTATAGTTAGACTCCCCACGACATCATGATCGGAGTCAAGATTTGTCTAGCACCTGCAGCCATCTTAGAACATAGAGGAAGCTTGATGCAGCTAGCAAAATAATAATAATGACAAAGGTTGCTTTTATACAGAAAAAAAAATGTCCATGATTTCTCTTCTTGAAAAAAGCTGGCCCCCTCCCCATCCTTATCTCAAAGTCACCAAGGCTGAGACTAGAGAATCAATTCTTTTTCTCTTTCTCTCTTTGCATCTGCATGGCCAATTTAGACCCTCTTGGCTGGCACTTTTTCTGATCTCTCAGTGCAGTAAAAAGCCAGGCAGGTGGGGAGATGGGGGCCGAGGCAAGAGAGGGCGCGAGCTCCCTGGCACATTTCCCTCCGCTCTTCAGTCTCCTGCGACTCACTTCTGTTTGCAGACAGCTCAGCCCAAAGGAGAGTATCCATATTACCCCGCATGCTGTTCCTGATCAATCGGGCTGACTTCCCCCTGGGGTATAGGCAGAGCAGAGCCCAGATGTGCTCAGCCCTTCAAGGTCCAGCCTTGATCCTTTATTTTTATGTTACAGTCACAGAACCTTGAAAATGTGTTTTCAGCAGTTTGCCACGTGCAGAGAATTTCCGGGGGAGGGGGGTAGAGGTATAGGGGGAGGGGAGGTCAAGAATTAATGACTTAGATTTATTAGAAGCCCATTAAGCTGACCTCAGAATTCTAATACTGGGTCTTTGCGAGACAAATCAATGTCACGTTTCTGAAAGAAAAAGAGTGACAGCTGGCTGATTTCACAGAATTATCAGGTATTGGGAGGAAGGTTATAAGCAAGGGTTCAACTACTATAAATTATAGTGATTTTGTTTGTTTGTTTGTTTCCCTGGAGTTTTGGGCTGCTAACAGCCTTTTTTTTTTCCTTTCATTTGCAAATTTGCTTTCCACATTCTAGAAATTATGCATCTATTTTTTTTTCTCTTGAAACTTTTTCATTCTTTGGCATCCATTTCAGAGGCTAAACATTTGTTGTAGAGTTATTTTCTTTAACCATTATCTTTTTTCCTTTCTTTTTTTTATTGTCATTGTTAAAGTTCCCCTCTCTATCCCCCCATAAATCCAGTACATGTATAATTTTGCCAAGTTGACGAAAACATAGTTATTTAACACATTTTATACTTAAAATTAAAACATTAAGTCTATGTGAGGATCACACTAGTCAACAGTTTGGTTTTTTTATATTCTTTCAATTAACTTATGGTCTCATTAAAATGAGAGCCTTTAAAATAGTTACAGGCTTAATTAAAAGACTCTTGAAGAAATTCACTTTTAGGCTGAGGATGACTCTAAATTACCCTGTTCTGGGGTGCCTCCCAGTGGCCTGGGTTGAATAACATCAACTCCAGTACATGTGGGTTTTTAGACTTTGAGTAGTTAGGAGTAGATGGAGAATCCATTTCACTTGCAGATTAGATGTCTCTTGATCTCAACTAAGTTTTATGTTAATTTCCTTTGTACAATCCAACCCTCTGGCACCATCTTGTCAGAAGATCGGGATCCAGGGCCTTTGCTCTCAGTAGAAGTGACCAAACAGAGCTTTGTCTAGGATCCATCTTGACTTGACACAACCCCGTTAAGCCTTCTCTCTTTCCTACCCCCACCACGGCAGCGTGCTCAAGCTGGTCTTTGACATTTCGGGGTTGCTTTCTGACCTCACATGGGAAGTCCCAAGGTTTGGTCTAGAGGTCGGCTTACTCTCCTCCCCATTGCTGGGTCATCCATCTTTCCTGGATTCCATCATGGAGCTGGAGAAAGCGTTGCCAGCGCCCCCACCCTCAAGGTATTCGTTTGTTCTATAGGTGAAGGGCTAGTTTTCCAGAGCCTTTATTTCATGGTCTTATGTCACTGCGACCCTGGGATAAAAATAGGTATAATTAGTATTTTACAGATTGGATTCCTCTACTAATACCAATTTCGGTGACACATTTCCTAGAATCCTAAGTTTGCTTCGATCTCTGAAATCCTCCAAGAGCCCAAGTACAGGGCAGATGCTTAGAACAGAGAAGGGTCTGGTCTCAGCTAGCTCTCTGTCCCCTGCCTTACAGATCCGTCTCCATTTCCTTGGTTTTTGATCAGGGAGCCGCAGCTCTGCTCTCCCCCCAAGGCTGACATTTTGGTTGAAGGCTGAACACACTTGGTCTTGGCTCTTTCCGGGCTGGCTCTAGAGTCACCACCATTTAATTGGGGAAAAATTCGAGTTAGGCATCACAATTTCAGCCAAGCTGGGCATACCATGAGTACACCTGTCATTTTAGCCAGTGTCCAAAATTCAGGCCCATGGATCACAGCTGTAGCATTATTTCAGCATGAGTAAGTCAGAATTTAATGTTCCTTTAAAAAAATAATAAATAAATCATTCCAAGCTGCAAATGTTCACCTATTAACCTTTAGGGGATTTCTGGGGAGGGCTCCATGATTTGCTCGGCAAATTTTCTTTTAGTATTATTAATTTATTTTTCTTTTCTTTATTTATTTTGCGGTGCTGGGTCAATTCTTTGAAAAGAATTTGTTGCACAGTGGAGAGCAGGGGCTAGCAAAACCACATCTGCTCATTCCCTTCCAGCTACCGCCTTCCAGAGCGGGGAGCTTAGGTTTCCTTTGCATTTCATTTCTGTTTTCACCTGCCTGGTACAGGGGGTACTGCTTTCTGAGTGGTCGGTGGCTTCCATTTCTTTCCTCTTTCTATGGTAGTTTTAATGAGCCTGTCATCTGTGGTACATCTTACTTTACAACAAAGCGTTGGGAGAAAAAAAAATTTTTAAAGTTCCTCATCCTTCAGCCCATCTCATTTTATGTCAATGCTCCCCCCCAAAGCAACACACATTTTTAATATGCCCTTTCAGTAACAGGGCCCTTCTGTCACCTGGATCTTAATAAATGAATTGGCCATCTGCAATTAAACCATGTAGCACAAATCGTGTGAAGGCCACGCTGTCTGCCTTCTGAAAGAAATGGGCTATATTTAGTTTTTAAAGCCAGTCCGCTTTGTGTGTTCTTTGTAAAGTCAGCGACATTCTTGCAATTTTTCTGGGATAATTAGCGCAAAAGGAGCCGTAATCCGAGAAGGTAGTAGAGGCAAGGCAACTAGAGACAGGAATGTTCAAGAAAGTGGGCGGGGCCGGCAGAGACCCCAGGACATGGCTGTGGGTAGCACTGAGGTTCCCTGCGCTCCTCGTAAAAACATCTCCTTTCCATCTGATCCCCGGCTGGTTGCAAATGCTTGATGCTCTGGCTGCGTAATTTTCTTCTCTGAACTTTCAGAGGTCAGCAGAGACCTCAGAAAGCCACTGTCCCATCTGGGCCCTGCTCACGGGCCAGGGAGAGCACTTTCCAGGCTGCCAAGCTCTCCATAAACCACCAGCGAGGGAGCGGAGCAGGCCCGGCTTCTGAGCTCCTCAACAGACACCAAATTTTGTTCAATGGAAAGGGTGCAGAAGCAGGTGGGGACTAGTGGACAGCCACCTGGAAGAGGGGACCCGCCTTCCTCACTGGGGAGCCATGCAGGTTATGCCCCAATGGTTAGAATTCCCGCTCAAAAAACAAAACAAACAAACAGGGAAATAGGTAGAGCGAAATTAGAATTACACATTTTTCAATGTCAATGTAAATGTGAGTGGGCAAACACAAAAAGCTAAAAAGGTACCTCCATTTCTAGACGAATATTAAACATGTGACTAACGATGTCATGCAAATTGCTCAATTCAGGGTTTAGCAACAGCAGAGGGGGGGACCCAGTGAGGGAGTCACAGCTCAAGGGCAGGCAGATGAACCCCAGGGCCCCAGCAGAAGCTCAGCTGCTCCAAAGCAAGGGCGGCCACTCCTTACAAGGCTCTTTGAAAATAATCCCCTAGATTTGGTCAGTCAGTAAATAAAATAAAAACTGAAGATGTGAAACAACTGGTAGACTGTGCTAAAGCGATATTGCGCTAAAATTTGTTGCCTACTCAGCTAAAAACCAATCCAAGGTGTTTGACTTTTTACACTTTAATTATATGGAGCTAATTTTGAAGAATCAAATAAGATAGAGGAAAAAAACACCAAAATCTTTATTTTTTTTTTTTTGAGGTACTGGGGATTGAACGCAGGGCCATTCTACCTCAGAGCTACCCCCAGCCCTATTTTTTCATTCTTTATTTTGAAACAGAGCTCACAAAGTTGTGGAGGGCCTCACTAAGTAGCTGAGGCTGGCTGCGAACCCGGATCCTCTGGTCTCAGCCCCCCAAGTACTAGGATTACAAGTGTGCGCCACCACGCCCAGCTCACCAAAATCTTTAAAATAAGACTAATAGAAAAGCTTCTTTCATTCACGGAAATTGTATTAGAATGTTGGCATTCCCAACTGTGCTCAATATCACATCTCCAGTTGCAACAAATGGTGTTTAGTTTTTTTTTTTTCTGTTTTTGTGTTCCTGTTGTTATTTGTTGGGTGGAAGATACTGGATCAAAATGTCATTTAAATGAAGCCCCTTGTAAATATGATCAGAAGTTAGCTGGCTCATGCCTATTTTTAACTAGTCTCCCTGCATTATTCCCCAGCCCGGATGCGTTTCCATCTTCAAGGCCAGGTTAAAAGTTCTAAGCAACAGGTTTTCCCATTACTTTAGTCCTTGTGAAATTTTTTTCCCCAAGGGAAATGAAGGATATTTTAGTTTAGGAAAATTAACTTTCCTGCTGTAGAGTGGTGGAACTATTTAATAATATTCTTTTACCCAATTAAAATCTCTATGAAGGGGGTCCGCTGGTCTATAGTTGAACATCGATGAACCTCTTAAGAGAATGGAGTTGACTCCATCTTTCTCCTGGACTTGACTTTGACTTTTCGAGTTGGTTTATGCTGCTGCTAGGGTCTGCAGTGGGATCACCCTTCTGGTTCTGCTAGTGGGTCTGTGTTCCCCTCCCTCTCACTACCCCAATTGTTTGTCCACGTAGAATCTTTGACCAAGGCTTTTTTAGGTGTGTCATCTTGTTTAGGTTTTAAGTTTTAAAAGGAAGAATGTCAATATGTATGGTCTCCTGTTAGCAACCCCACTTTGTAGGTAGTTGGTGGTTTTATTAAAAGTCAATCCTCACCTACTTTGGGGCTCACAGGGAGGTTGTGAGAAAGGGACTTTGGGAATTTGACTTTCCTGGAGTCTCTCTCATAGGTAGTGCCTGCCCGTCACAGTCAAGAATAGTCAAAGAAGACTGCAAAAAGCCCCGATTACCCTCATGCTGTGTGCTGTGGTGGTTTTAACAGATGTAGGAATAGCATCTCAAAGCAACCAGCTCAAGAAATTGGGCCCCAGCACATTGGCCAACGCACCCCCACATTCTGTGTGCATTACAGTGAGAGCCTGTGCTAAATGAAAGGCACATCATTTTAAAATTAGTTCATGGCTATCAACTAGGGAAATTTCATATTGGCTGTGTAGTTAATTCTCCAGTCGTGGACATCAGGTCTTCTTCAATGATGCTTAACATT
The DNA here is from genome assembly GCA_004027185.1 of Glis glis. Classification (NCBI taxonomy): domain Eukaryota; kingdom Metazoa; phylum Chordata; class Mammalia; order Rodentia; family Gliridae; genus Glis; species Glis glis. Next base: position 71,760 of record PVJS01003162.1, read on the forward strand.
GTGTTTTGTTTTGAATGCAAGTTGAAGGTTACTTTGTGGTTGAAATGACTAGTGAATATGACAAGAAAAAACAAAAATGCCCTGGATGATTGCTACATTCAATTTTTAAGAACTTTTATGGTCTTAAGTAAGAGGAGCTTCTTACAGGGATTAACTGGGATTAGAAGACACCTCTTACAATACTTGCTTTCATCTCCTGCAGTGGCATAGGCTTCAAGTAACATTTATTCGCAGTAACAGTTTCAGTCATTCTAGTTAATTAAAGTGCAGAATATACTTTGAAGACAGCACTGTGGAGGCACTAAATACTATTATTAAAACCTTACAGTTAAAGTTTCTGTTTCAGTGGAAACCTATTTATTGTTTCCTAGGCTATTAAAAAATAGCACAATTATATTTTCTCTGGGCTCTTAGAGAATAGTTGACAATGACCCCAACTAATGAAAGACCAAGAAGAATTTTCTTGCCCCAAAATTGAATTACATCATTAGGTATAATAATAATTTTTGAGATTCTGAGTTGTAGCTATTCAATGGCTTCTAAAAGCAGACAGGACACTCTTCCTCAGAAAGGAAGATACACAAGAGCCAACAGACGTAAGCTGCAGCCATAAATACGAGGCTTAGAAGACCACACAATCCAAACCCCGATGTTGTAGCAAAAAATAGAGCGTCGGGCCATCTCTCTGTGATGCGTGTGACAGCATCTGTTTAAGTCGTATCATTGGGTGACCTCGTGTTTTAGGTTAGGGATGTGTTATTATCTCAACTTTGGCATGAAGCAAAGTTACCTGAGCCGGGGAAGGACTTGTATACTCCCTAAGAACTTTATTCTAAGGACCTTCTGGCCCTTTGTCCCTCTCCAGAGCCTAAAGTGTCCATGACTTCCATTTTCCCTCTGAGCCAAATGAGGGGGCCCCTTGTGCCTGAAAACTTTCTAGTCCGGATGTCCAGAGAATTATGCTAATGAATTGCTCTGTTCTCCCAACATAAAGTAGGTACTTAAAATGGCAATGACCTATTGAAATAAATTACTAATTCATAGCACATGGTCACACAGGTTAACCTCAAAATCAGAAAGCCTTTTTAAAAACAAAAGTATAACTTTTAGGGCCTGGGGAGGTCAAATGCTAAGCCCCCAAACTGTAGCTGCTATCAGCGCCCCATACCAATTAAGTCAAATCTTTTCTTTCACTCTGTGTGCAGTAAAAACACAAAACCCGAACAGACCACAAACCAGCCTGTTTCGGGGCTCTTGGTGCCCATTGCTTACCTGTAAACCCTGATTTCACCTGCCGCCATGTATTTACAAAGTAAACGCTTTATTTGTCTCTCCATGATTAGTCATAATAAAATATAGGTGAAACCTACACTTTAAAAAAACTCTTCTCCCCCCCCACCCCCCAAGGATGGCCTGCTAGGTTAGGAGTGGAAAGGTGTAAAACCTGACCTTGTGTTACACATTTCTAGGACAATGGTCTCGATTGTGCCTTGCCTAGAACATGTGTTGGTGTGTGCCACGGGACAGTTTCGTTCCTTTTAAAGTTCAGGTGTGATATTTATCTAAAAGGAGAAGGCAGTCACTTACCCAACTCGGAGACTTCCAAATAAGGAAACTTTTGGTTCTATTCATTGTATAACTGTGTAGCTCCTGGGAAAAGTATCAAGGTTGTATTGGTTACTATTTACCTTGTACCTTTTAAATATAATGTATTTGTGCTTTGCCATTCGAAGCAGGAAGGGAGATGCTTTAGAACAAGTGGAGCGGAACCAAATTTCTGACCAGTTCCTTTTTCTAAGCCTTGATCAATTTTTAAATGACAATCAATGAATCAAATTCCACCAAGAAGTTTTTATTTAATATACAGAGATGTAAGGCCTAGGCCCTTTCTTTAAGTAGGTGCTAATTAAGTTGGAAAAGGACAGTGAGTCATGCTCTCTAAACAGCCTGGGGATCACAGCCCGCTGAGCGGCCTCCCTGCCCCAGCTTCACATGAGCACATCGGGGTACCCGTTAAATATTTTTATTGGCTTCTGTTTAGATGAAAAGCATCAACCCTTGGGCTTTTCTCAAAAGAAGGTCTATTTTTTAGTAATCCAAGTGTGACAAAGACATGGCCTATGTTTCACAGAGAGAGAGAGCAGCAACTTTTCCGCAGTTTGAGAAAGTCAGGGACCTGCAGTTCGGCTAAGGAAGGGCGGGCCTGCAAGCGAGAGGGTCTGACAGCAGAGTCTGGCTTCCTGTTCTCAATTCCAAGTTCTTCGGTCACTCTGAATGGCTCTCTGTTGTGCTTTCAGATCCATAAAAAAGAAGCCCAGTGAATGGAAGTAGAGTTGTACCTGGAAGGGCCAAGAAAAATAATACATGACATCTTTATCTGCACATTTTTTTTTTCTTACTTTGAGTTGAGCAAACTGGGGACAAAGGAGGACCTCCACAGTCCCACTGAGTGATTAACAGTGTCTTCCTAGTTTCAAAGCTAACTTAAATGTGTATGCAACAGTTTGTCCAAGGGCTCTGGAAGTATCCATAACCCTACCCTGTACATTTGGGGGTTGCTCAGTGTTTTTTACTTATAAGTGGTTTCTTTCTTTTCTTTTCTCTTCTTTTCTTTTCTTTCTTTCTTTTTTTCTTCCTTCCTTTCTTTCTTTTTTCTTTTTCTTTCTTTCTTTTCTTTTCTTTTCCTTTTTTCTTTTCTTTTCTCTCTCTCTTTCTTTCTCTTTCTTCTTTTCTCCCCCCAAAACACATCCCAAGTTTTGTGAACTCTGTTTAGAAGTTAAAGAAAGTTTTAAAAGTTGGAAAAGAAGTTGTGATTACTTTTGCACATCTGAACTTATTAGCCTGTAGGCCTTGCGGCCCATCCGGGATAGGCACCATGTCTTAGCCTGACCACCTGGCTACTCCAGCTCACCTGGGCACAAGGTGGGCATGGACTAAAGTTATTGAATGAATGAATTATCCCCAAGCAGACACGCGCGTGGCAGCAAGCGACCCAAGCTACAAACTTAAGTGAAAAACTGAAGTGTCCCACATTTTAACCCAGTGCTGTCTACCATATCCTAGTGTGGGGGGAACCAGAGTTGGGGTGTGACACTTTCCAACAAGTTCGTGTTCAATAAACTATTTTTCCCCTGTGTTGCAGAGACCCCCACGACGCCCAAGCCGGGCCAGCGTGCCTCTTCCGACCCGCCACGAGGATGCCTCCGTGCACCGCCTCGGCGCCCGGCCACCGCTCCTCGGCTGGACACTCATGCGTCCGCGGCGCGCTGCCGCCTGCTTCTTCTAGGAATCATAGTTTTGCGCTCGCCTAACACTTTTCGTACAAAGATCCGAAACTTGGACCCGGCGTCGCCGCTCGTTAGGCTTGCCGACACCTTACCTCCGCGGGCGCGCGCCGCCGGGAGGGCGGGGTGGGTGTCTGTCCCCGCGTGCGCCGAGGGGGAAGCCGGAGGTAAGGAGGCGCACAGCAGGGGTAAGCGCCGCCGTCGCACACTTTGCACGCCGCCCAGGGCTACACCACTCACCGAAAATTGGGAGGCAGGTCTGGGAGGCGGGGTCGGGCGCCCACCGTCTTGGGCGAGCCCGTACCCCCCTCCACCTTGCCCCCCCGCGCCCCCTACCCACACCCGCGTGCTCCCCGCACCGGCGCGCACCCCCGGGGCTGCGCGGCGGCCCGTTTAGGTGCGTCCTCGGCGGGCCGATTTTTCGCGCGTCCCCTTCGCTTTATAGGGGCGACTGCTATGGGTCGGTCCTCTGAACAGGCTGGGGCGTCATCAGGCCCGCTAGAAAGCGCCGTTCCACGGCGGGGACACTCAGTCGCGTCGGCACCGCGGAGCGGGCTGCGTTAGGTGGCTGGCCCAGCTCGCTCGCTCGCCTCCGGCTCGGGGCTGCGGCACCGCGGCTGGAGCGAACTCTGTCCCGGCGCCGGGCGGCGGCGGGCGGCCGGCAGGCAGGCAGGCAGGCAGGCACTGCCTTGCGTGTGAGTGCCCTTCACTCACATGTAAGTCGGGGAGCGCAACACCGCGCCGGGCGAGAGCCACCGGGGCCGGGACGGGGCAGGGGCGCCCCGGGCTGCCGCCTTGCCCCGCGCCTGCCCGCTTGCCCGCCGGCCGGCCGGGCATCCCCCAAATCCTCTCTTCTTTTCTCTTTTCTCTTCTCCATTGGCGTGCCCAAGAGCCAAACCAAGGAGCGTCTGAGGGTAACAGCACACTCGTGCCATCGCGCCTTTGCACTCTTTTTGAGTTGTTTGACATTTCTTGGTGCTTTTTGGTTTCTCACTGTTGGGTGTTTGTTTTTTTTTTGGTTCGTTTTCACCACTTTTTCGTTTGCTCATCCGTTTTTGGCGCTAACTCTTAGGCCAGCCAGCCCAGCCAGCTCCCAACCCGTGCGGCCGCTCTTGTCAGCGGCCCCGGGTCACCGCAGCGGGGACCACCGCAGCGGACCCAGCACCCCGACACGGGGCGCACCGGGGCTGGACAGCCCGAGGCCAGGGGCAAGCGAGGCACCCGGACCCGGCGCGAGCCGGGCTCCCCGAGGTGGTCCGGTCACCATGCTGAAGATGGCTCTGAAGCTCAAAGCCCGAGCGACCGGGGAGAGCGAGAAGAAGACGGCCGCGGCGGCCGCCGAGGTGGCTGCCGAAGCTGCGGTGGCGGCTGCGGCGCTGGGCGAACCCGTCGCCCCGCGCAGGAGCCGGGACACCGAGAAGACTCCGAAGAGCGGGAAGAACGCGCCCCCCGAGAAGTTGCTGAGCGACAAGGAGCGCAAGAAGCTGGAGAAGAAGCTGCTGGAACAGAGGCGCAAGGAGGAGAAGAAGAGGGAGAAGGAGATGAAGAAGCTGGAGAAGGTGCTCAAGAAGGTGAAGAAGATGCCCAAGTCCCAAGAGGAAGCCCTAGGCCCCGAGGGTATCGCCGCGGCACGCGCAGCAGCGGCAGCAGCCGCCGCCGCCGCCGCCACCGCCGCCACCAGCGCCAGCGCCAGCGCCACCGAAGGCGAGGGCGCCGAGGAGGGCGCCGCCGGGGGCGCCGAGGGCGCCGCTGCCGGGGGCACGAGTAGGGCCTGGGCCGAGTGGGACACGGACTCTGGCGACGACGACGACGACGCCTACTACGCGGCGCCGCGTGTGGGGGGCATCGTGTGGCGCCCCGGGCCGGCCAAGGCGGGCGCGCTCAGCACGCCCCTGCCCCTCGTGGTGTTCCTGGTGTTCTCGGTGCGAAGCCCCTCGTGGGTGCTCAACTTCCTGCTGCAGAGGCGCACCGAAGAGGGCCGCGGCTGCGGCTTCGTGTTCGGGGCGACCTGCTGCTTCCGAGCCTTCCTGGGCTGCGCCTTTTTCTCCTTCTTGAGCGGCCGCTCCAAGCGCAGAGGCCGCGGGCGCCCCGGGGCACGGGGGCCCTTCGGCTCGGGCCAGGGTGCCCGACGCCGGGGGCGCGGGGAGCGGCTCATCTAGACAGCCCCCCACCCCCTTCCCCTCCACCATCGCCACCACCAGACACCACCATCGCTGTGCAGTGTGGATTTTTATTAGTCTTTGTGTGTGCTTGTGGACACATCTTCCTTTTTGGTTGCTCAGTTCTTTGCTTCGTGCTCGCCTCGCTTTTTTCCACACTCCCTGCTCTCTGGCTCTCTCTCTGTCTCTCTCTTTTCGAAATTTTCCTAAGTCCGGGCTCGGGCTCGCGCTCCCTCCCCTTCCGCCCACCCCGGCCCCTCGGCGGCGCCCGCGGGAGGAGGGGGGGGCGGCGGCCTCGGGGGCCGCGGGGCGACAGGGCCCGGGGGGTGGAGCGCTGGCGTCGCGCGAGGGGTCGTCCTTGGCGTGGAGACGCCCCCTCCCTCCCCGGCGCCCGGCCCGCTGGGGCCCGCGATCGGGGGGTGGGGGGGCGGCTCCCCGGCCCGGCCCGGCCCCGGCGGAGGGACCCCCCTACCCGGACTCCCGGGGGGGCCTCCTCCCTCCGCCGGCGCCCGCCCTCCCCGCCGCCGCTTCGGCGGCCGCTCCCGCTCCTCGGCCCTCCTCCTCCTCCTCCTCCTCCTCCTCCTCCTCCTTCCACCCCCC